>CM029539.1:2450607-2675607 GCA_017141395.1 Laodelphax striatellus
TCAAAATGTTGAGAATTCTCCACTCTTCAAACACTAATATAAAGTGGATATAAATATAGAATAATGTAAATGTGGAATTTGCAGCATGCTTTAAACTATGCTGTTGTGTTCATTTTTGATGCAAGGAGAGATGACCGCATCATGTCTTTTCAAAGGAGCCTGCAATCGTTAGAGTTGAAGAAGAGAAGGCAATATTACCTGTTATGTCTTGCCTATCATCACATTGTTGAAGGCAGAAGTCTATAGTAGGCTACTTGAAAGAGACATAATTATACTATCCTTGCAGAGGTTATGTGGTTAACGAAAACTATCTAAATAATGTTTCTATTAGACAGTTTTTTATATTTTTCTGGACTATTAATCTGTATTGGGAGTTGGATTTTTCAGAGAAGTTCATTTCATTCATTTCCAAAATGGCAGACAAGACTAGGGATGATAGGAATGATAATTTGGCCAGTAAAGTGAAGCATAGGCTATTAGATTTAATTGATTTAGTTGCGGCTGAAGTTTACTATTTTGGACAATGTTATAAGAGGTTTTGTAAAACTGAACTTGATGAAAAATATTATCGGATGTTCATCATCAACTGAATCCGATTACTCATTTCATTGAGGACGACAATGAGTGCCGGTATTCATTCGAAGAAATAATTGCATGGTTTTGTTACAGACTTTCAAGTCTTTGATTATTTTGAAGTCAAGAATTTCAGATTCCTTTCAAGATCGGCTAGTTGTATGAGTATATAATATTCATCTTGGATGAAAAGTACGCATTTTACATACTAGTCACAAGGTATTAGAAAGATTGTGGTTCGAAAAATAGATAAATAAACGATAAGGGCGATTATTGAATAATTTTATTTGAAAGATAGCAGGAATTATTAAAGAAGACATTCATTTATGATGAATTATGGATGTGGAAAATACGCAAGTGAATATTTTAGTACTAGAAAATACAGTATTATCCAAATATTCTTGTAGTAGAAGAAATTTTATCCTGAGCATGTACAACTTATCAGAGTTAAGCCTCAATGAAATCTCTGGTAAGAAAGGCACTTTTTAAATGTAAGCAATTAACCGTAAATATGTCAGTGAAGTCTACTGATAAGTTATGTAGCAAGACTTACACCAACATTAGTTACCAACATCAATATTAATAAGATATAAAGAAATACTATCAATGGAACATTATTTGTCAAAAATAATCGTATTCTAGAAGTTTCCTGAAAGAATAGGACTTCGTTAGTAGAAATTTTTAATTACGTAGAAATTATCTGTAAACAGTTTCAGCGGTGCCCTTCAGCAGCAAGTTACAATGGTGCGGCGGTGGCTATATTGCTCTATTTAAAGCCATAATTTCCCAGCAAACATTAAAATAGTAGACCCATCTATTCAAAATTCAATAGAGATGTTCTTAAATCTATTATTGTGGAATAGGGATTCGTAATACTATACAATGATATTATGTTTTATATTTCTGTAGGCTAGGCCTATACTTTATGTATGAGAATAAGAAAAAAAATGGTCGTCAATTTGGAAATATCTGTTGAATTATAACTTTTCTGAAAAATCCAACTCCAAATACAGATTAATAGTCCAGAGTAA
This sequence comes from Laodelphax striatellus, assembly GCA_017141395.1. Classification (NCBI taxonomy): domain Eukaryota; kingdom Metazoa; phylum Arthropoda; class Insecta; order Hemiptera; family Delphacidae; genus Laodelphax; species Laodelphax striatellus. The sequence goes on from CM029539.1 coordinate 2,452,212, forward strand.
TATAAGAAATTGTCGGATTAGAAACATCATAGATAGTTTTTGTTAACCACATAATATTATGCCTGGATCAGTCCATCAAGCGCAGCGAGATCGTGTTTAGCGCACATTAATGGATGGATTAAGATTATAGGATGGTGATTAAATACGGGTTATTATACATCATTTTAAAGATCTTGAAAAGATCTACAAGTTTTACATGTAAACCTTCCGTAAAATATGCTTGTATAAACTTTTATTTGACAAAATATAAATTTATGAGGCAGAAATTTCGTTTTTCCCTCACATTGTCTGGTAATAACTTTTGAATGGAACGAGATACGTTTAAGTTTTCTGTGACATAATTCTAGGTAATAATGTCCTGGAAAATATGAGATCAAGTTTTATTCAATATCTGCATCGAGGGCTGAGATATACCCGATATACGAAACCCTTGCAAACCTAAACTTTGGGGGGGCATAGGGGGGGAAGCAAGAGGGGTAGGGTCGGGGACTTTTGTGTACAAACGTATCTTATACCAATGTAACATCAGGCCAAAATTCAGCTTTTTTCTAATTAGTTCCCATAAAGGCCTATTATTTCCCTTTATTGACTGGGCTATAATCCAAAAGTTTGATACACGCGTAACGATACAGAGCGTGCCATACAAATTGGCCTCTCACTGGAGCATGCGCGTTGATCGCTTCCTCCCACTACAGTGCCTGCTGACTCGCGGTACAGTAAATTTCAAAAGTTCATTCAGCTGGCAAACTCAGCTTTATAAAAAAAATCATATTCGCTTCGGTTACCTAGCAGTACTATGATGTTATTTGCTTCACTGACTGTACTAGCCTTAGCGGCTGGAGGGGAAGCGTGGTGGGAGAGATTATCCATCTCTCTCGCACAGCCTCCCCTAGACGCCAATTTGGATGGCACGCTCTGTATTAGAAGTTAACCATAATTAGTGAATTAGTGAATAACCATTCTAACCTATAGTAGAGAATCACACCTACTTCTACTCAAACCAACCTAAAAAAAAAAAGAATCTAACAAAAATGTTATATTTTGCCGTAAATATTAACCATATTCTCTCAACAGTTTTGATTTATACCGCAAAAGATACCATAAACTTTTAAAAGTCTTTATGAAAATGAAACTTAACCTAAAGGCTCTGAATTCAAATACAGCGCCAAAACTCCGTCCGGAAACTATTTTGATCGAGACTCAGCCTACACCCCTTTTTAACATAGGGAAGATACAATACTTCCACTCCGTCTATGACAGCCCCCTGATTTATTCATTCGATGGAAGAGATTATTAGATTTTGCAGTTAACCAACTGGGTGTTTCAGAACTCCCTACCAATATTCTAGCTAGGGCATTGTTCCTGGATAAGAAACATCTCCAAAAATCATATTTAAATTGTCAGGGAGTCCTTAGTTCCTCACTCCATGGAAGACATTGTTAGATTTTGCAGTTAACCAACTGCTATACAGGGTGTTTCAGGAACTCCCTCCCAAAATTCTATCTAGTGCATTGTTCCTGGATAAGAAACATATCTAAATATCATATTTAAATTGTCAGGGAGTCCTTAGTTCCTCACTCCATGGAAGACATTATTAGATTTTGCAGTTAACCAACTGCTATACGGGGTGTTTCAGAACTCCCTACCAATATTCTAGCTAGGGCATTGTTCCTGGATAAGAAACATATCTAAAAATCATATTTAAATTGTCAGGGAGTCCTTAGTTCCTCACTCCATGGAAGACATTGTTAGATTTTGCAGTTAACCAACTGCTATACAGGGTGTTTCAGAACTCCCTACCAATATTCTAGCTAGGGCATTGTTCCTGGATAAGAAACATATCCAAAAATCATATTTAAATTGTCAGGAAGTCCTTAGTTCCTCACACAGCTGCCATTGATATGGCACCTTTATTTATAGGTAGCCGCTGGAGGTTAGTTGCAGGGCAAGACTGCCACAACAATACAACAGTCTCCATCTGCTTTGCATTTTATTTGTAAGCGATTTTAGGTTATTTCGTGTGAATTTTAAATACAGTAAAAAGGAGTGCAACTAACCTCCAGCGGTCACCTGTCAATAAAGCTGTCATATCTCAGTCAATATTAAAATAAGGTGTCAATCGATTTGTAATGAATTAACCAAAGAAAGTTATTCTTGTAAAATTTTCGTAATATCAACGGTTTTCGAGTTATTCAAGAAACAAAATTTTCAATGGCCGCCATTTTGTTTTATGAATTTGAATTTTTTTTGTAGCTTTGTCTAGTTGTCATAAATGTTGGTGCAAAGTTTCAATTCCATTATGTTTCACCATTATTGAGATGAAAAATAATAAGATGAAACAAAATGGCAGCTGTGTGAGTAACTAAGGACTTATAGAGTTTAGGACTTATGGACTTAATTAAGAATATTGGTAGGGAGTTCTGAAACACCCTGTATATTTTTATCTTCAATTTTCTGTAGTTTCAATAAGATTAGTAGAAAATGAGTACAGAGCATTCGATTATTCAACGGCATGCATATAAGTCCAAGCGCCCACTGAGGTGGAGTGACGATGCAACACGCTAAATATAAACATATTTAACTAAATGAAACAGCGCACATTACCTCGATGTGCGCTGTTTCATATGTTTATATCAAGCGTGTTGCCACTTCATCGCCACTCCACCTCAGTGGGCGCTTGGACTAAGATTGGAAGTGGTTATCCCCGGTTATCTCATTCTGGAATCCGGTATGCATACCATTGAATGATTGACTGAAATAATCAGCGTTATGATATGCGTTTTGTGAAACGTTACCCATTTAACTTTGCAGATCTGTGTGTTCGCCCAGTATAAGGACTTCACAATCGAGTCGATTCCATCTATTGCGTATTGAGACCAGCGGTCAGCTCTGGAACCATCTAGCTGACGGCACTAGAAAGCATACCTTGCTTTCTATCACAGAATTTGAACTACATCTTTGGAGCGATTGTCGAGTAAGATCCTAGATAGATTAAAAAAATTGTTGCGTTTGTAGACTACAGCAATCCCTTGAACTTGTTTAATATTTTGTGTTTTAACCATTGATGTATGTATAAATTTTATCGTTTTGACTTGTAAAGTGTGTGAAATAAGTGTTTGGTATGAAAAAATAAACAAGAGGGATTTGTGCATTCATTTGAGGACTTCTCCCTGAACAGTTGTTTTTTAACTGATTGGTCCGTAGCCAAGGGCGATAAGCGCCGGTCTGATAATCCAAAGGTTCCTGGATCGAATACAGAATACAGTTTGGTGGCTCGATGTATTGGATTTCACTAAAATCCAAGTAGTATGAATAAATAATACAATTTTCTTCGAATGAATACACAATGAAGCACAATTTTTTAGTGCTGAAAATATCTACCAGTTTAAATTTTAAAAGAATTCATGTTTTTCAATATTTGTCATGAAACTCTCTAAAGATGTCAAAATTCCTAATATTCAGAGAATTCAAACATAACTAAGTCAATGATATCTTGTAATCTTTTGTATTTGTAGTCCATTAAAAACTGTGAGCAAAGTATTGGAAATTTATAAGAAAATAAACCATCTAATAGTACGGAACTCATAGATTATCACAAAGATTCTGAATTAACTGGGAATCCTTCATAATTTATTTATCAGATATCAGTACAAGGTATTGCTGTATTAGTAGATGAAAGATTGCTATTGTAGAAAATTTGATAGTAGCGTTACTATAGTGCAAGATTTGTCACTTTTGATAATGTTGAATGATAAAGTTGTACAACTTGAATCAGACTTTGATTCTCGATCAAATAGATCGTTGATCATTGCTAACCGGTGATCAAATTCTGATCAATAGTTGTGCAACCAGCTGTGAGAGAACTTATTATTACTTTTTAGAAATTCAACTGAAATATTCAGTCAAATATTCACATCAATTTGCATTGATGTTGAGTTAAACTCAAACGTTTTGTTGTCATTCACGTATAATTGTTATCAGTGTGTTAATTAACTGATCTATACTATGAGTATTAAATTAATTTATATTCCAATTCAACTAATTTTCAATCAGTTTAGTTGGATTGGATTGATATATATTTTTATTTATATCAAATTGAGTGTGGAGCTTACTTTTATCAACGAATTTAGCTTTAATTTTTATCGAATTTCATTTGACTGTTGCTTTTAAATCATCATTTTTCATTTTCATGTATCATATTAATTATTCTTGAGTAAATTGAGTTGCATCTGAATTTCAAAGGAAAATTTGTAATATTCTTTTGTATTCAATACGTTTTTCCTTGAAAAATTGTTATTTTCTTTTGATAATAGTAATATCTAAATAACAACAGGTAGTTGGTTCATGCCATGTGGTTGCTGGAATAATTATTGTGTAAATCATTGAAAGTCCTGTTACCAATAACTGTTCACTGTGTAACTAACTGATAACTGTTAAAAACTACTGTTAACTGTTACTAACAACTAGTGTTAACTGTGTGAACAGTGGTTAGTTGATCATGATTATTATTATTAATTATTCTAGTGAAGTGAAAAATTGAACTGTTAAATGCAAACCCCATTGATTATGCTTACTTTAGTGTATTGGAATTTGAAATAGAAACTGCCTAGGTGTTGGTAGGCTCTGGCCTTTTTAGAACTGTCGTCATATATTAAAAAACAAAAATAATATGCTTTTGCAAATAAATATTCTACAAAGCTACAAACAAAAATCCGTGTTGATTATAAAACTAAAGCAATAATTAGTAGATCAATTCAAATTCAAGTGTTAAACAGATTGCCTGATATAAAATTAAATATTAAAATACTAGTTCCATAACAACCAATTGAAAATAATTGGGAATAACAAGCGAATATTTTATGAAATAATATACTGATAATTATGATAACATACCTACGTTCTGTAATAGCACAGCCCAGTCTGGTTAGGTGGGGGAGTGGATGAAAAGACAGAAAATCCAGGAGACAGAAAATATTAGTGTGACGTCACTGAGTAGCTCTAGCCTACTAGCGAGGTTAGGGCTACTTATTAGCAAGGTTAGGAAAAGCTTAGGACCTGTGCATAGCGTGACGTCACGACTTGCTGTCTGACTCTTGAATTTTCTGTCTTTTGATAATAATACACCCGTTAAGTGAGTCCCGTACATTAGCTGGAATTTTTTATCAACCTTAGCTGAATTTTTAAATCCATCAAACCTTGTTGATAAATCGATGAATCAGCAAAATATAATTGAATTGAAAATACCGTGAATATAGGTCTAATTTTGAAGGAAAGGGCATTACGAGATTTGCCTATTCTAAAAGTAAAGTTAGGCTAGGCGTACACCGGTTAGTCAAGACAAGACAAAATTAGTCACAGTAATTCACATAGCTGCTTATGATGCAGCACACACTGATGCAATGACTAATCGGTGTGTGTTGCTTCATAGCAACTATGTGGAGTACTGTGACTAATCTCGTCTTGTCTTGTCTTGACTAACTGGTGTACGCCTAGCCTAAGATTGAAAATGTAGGGTGGACATGAAGCATTTGTATAATAAAGCTCAATAAAACTCGTCAAGTACGGTAGTTGAAAATAGATGAGAAACTATTGCCTTCCGATCTAATAGCTGTTGAACCTTTTTGTAGTCAACATTGCCATCCTGCATTTACAAGCTAGATATATCAACTTTTGGGGGAAGTAGACAAGATTAGTCGAAGGCAAAACTGGCCGTAGTCAGGTGGCACAGGCTCTCTATGCTGCCTACTCTCTATGCTAACCTACTAGCGAGGTTAGCTACCAAGAAAGATTAATACCGGTGAGAACCTAGAGAGCTGACTGCGGCCAGTTTTCCCTTCGACTAATTGGGTACAAACCAACTTTTGGTACTAGATATTCTGCTATGAAAACAAATAAGGTGCTTTTTCCATGATACTGGAGCTAATTCTTTATTGTAGGCTAAATTGAAGATCAGTCTAGTCGAATAAGGATTAATGTCTTTCAGCTTAAAACTCCCCAGTTCAAGATAAATAGAATACAAGGTGGTGTTGACGCGCATGTCAGTCTATTCAAAGGTCTAAACCAGCTGATTGTGTAACGGTATTGTAGAGCAAGAGATCAATTTTCCCTATATTTTACGTGCTAAATTGAGCAACTTGTAGTTTTATCAAAAACTGGATGTTTTTAAAGCTACTCCTACGTTTCATGGTCTAGTTAACTGTAGTTATTTGCAGTATCAATACCATCACACGGCTAATTATTTCAGATTATGGTAGGGCTACTCAATTTTTCAATGACATTCTCGAAATCCATTTGTTACATGGATTTATACGGATCTACTGGTTTACTTTGTATTTTGTATTGTGGCAACAAGGAAATAAATTTGAATTGGAATTTTATATTTGATACTGTAGGCTACTCCAGGGCAAGGCCTATACATGCCTGTTTACCATTCGCAAAGTTTAGTGCTTTCTCTATTCTGAGACTTTTCGCAATACTGGTCTTCAGAGATTTTAATAATTAACGAAATAATGAAAGTTTGCTATGCAGATTTAGGGACAAACGTGAGCTCTTGACTGCTACTAATATTGTTAAATAATGATATTTAAAACTTTTTTTTTTGTCTTCTGAACTCAACCTTCGTCAAAATTCTAATTTTTTCAGGAGACCGAATGAATAATAGTAATTTTCAAATATTGTATTAATGTGATACATAATTTGTAAGATATTAATGATAGACGCGTGTGTTGGTTGAGATTATTCGGTAAATCGTAGATTAGATAAAATGTATAGTATTAGTAGTTGTATACTGACGTTGGATTGGATTATTTCAAAACTGTAATTTCAATAATGAGTAAGTTTGCAAGGAGCTATGATACAAATCAATCCCAAGTTTGAATTCGTGTATTGATGAATACTTTTTGTCATTGATAACTAATCAATAATTATTTATCCATTAGTAAATAATTGTTAGGCTACTCTATTTATAAGTTGTTCCAGTTTTTACAGACTGATTCGATAGTTTGAAATGAAATTTTCAAATGAAGAATATATTTCTGAACAAATTAAAAAGTTTTCACTATCTCCTTGTAAGGCTAAGATTATTATTCATGAGATGAGATTTATAGTAAGCACTTTCAAATAAATTGACAACAACTAGATCTAGATGTTACACGCCCCTATTGAAAAATACTGTACCACGTTATATTAATCTTATCTAAAAAAAACTACAGTACTCTTCACCCATTTGTATAAAATTTTACAAAAATTCTAATTAGGTATCTTAGAAGTGTTTGACGGCTGATTGCACGAAAGTAAATTAAATTCAACCACTGTAAAGTGACGTTAACTGACGGAGCTCATTAGGATATCGTTGTATTGGTGCCTGTTAATATGTTGACGACATTTAACGACAGTTAAATTTAATTGGCTATCGTGCAAGTTGTACCTAAAACTACCGATTCCCATTAAATCACTGACTATGGTAATACAAGAAGAGTTAAAGTTAAGAGATCATTTTCAGACTGTCTGTTAATACATACAAATAGGAATAAATTATTGATGTTGATTAATACTTTAAGAAACAAACTCAAAACCCCAGCAAAATCATACGGTGCTGAGTGCTGGCTATGAAGTTTCCTCACCTAAAATTGATTTATAATAATTATAAGAATTACCTTATAAAAATGTAAATAGTTTAAGATATTGAGATAAAACGTCATCATACTAACCTTCCTTTGTATACGTTGTGCCTTTTTCGGTTATCAAGTGAGAGGATGTATTATACTCATTACTCCATCATTCTTGCTATTCAGATTATTCAGTTGATGATTAAATAGTTTATAAACGATAAAATAGGCTGAATATGTTTGAAATTATTCCCATGATATCATGATCACTAACAAAGTAGGGCAAATTTAATATGTTTATTTCAGTTTATCTATAGATAATTTGACACCTTGTGAGATCGGACTCCCCAAATTCAACCAAATTAAAACTTCTCAACTTTTAATAAATTAATACTAACATTTTTTCATTTGTTACAGTAGTAGTTCCATAGGTAGACTACTTATATTCTACCAAACTGATGGAAGTTGACAGAAATTGAATTATTCTGGATAAATCCTTGTGTTTCCAATTCTTCAAGTTTTCTCTTCCCTCTTCAATGTAACATTGTATAGGCTACCGGTATCTATATTTGTTCTATTTCTCATTTTTTCAATTATAGGTCTATGGAATTTTGGCCTATTTAAACACTAATTCAACCTCTTTTACCCTCAAAAAAATAATTTAAATAATAGACTAGGTACAAGATGAGAGGTACTGAAAAAATCTCAGTAAATCCGCTCATTTATCAGTGAGTCAATTAAGCTAGGTAGGAATGTAGATATGTATTTAAAAGCTAATTAAAAATTCACAGTTTGTAAAAGAGTCAGTGTGAGAAAATATCTATTAAATTTTTCAAATTGGTACCTAGTAGACCCTGCTTCAATAATTTGTCACCTTTCTGTTTCATTTGAGTTAAAATACATAATAGCCCATTACATTACAAACAGTAATCAGTAATAGTCCATTTGATTTAAGATCAAAACAACCGTTTCGTTGTTAATTCTCATAAGATAGAAAAATCAGTCAAATCTATAGTAAGCTAGTCGAATGTGTTATGAATATTATTTTATGCACATTGTAAAAAGTGCCACCTTTAGTCAATTCTCGAGAACTAGACAGCGGTATCAACTAATGTTTCATTCATTACATATTGAGTCTTTTAGTTTTATAATTTTTTTACACTTCTCTCATGCTAGAGAACTTTCAAAGTAAAAATGTCTTTTTTAAAACAATTTAAGAACAAACAACTAGGTTTGAGAACCCTAAATAATATTGCTTCAAGCTTTGATTTTTTTATGTCAGTTACGTTTATATCTTCACTTGTAAGTTGTACCTGTAATATTAGTGAGCTTATTGTTCGACTAGTTGTAATATACTTGAGCTTATTGTTAGTTGTATTTGTGTATACTTATACTGTTAGTTAATTATTTAATAGTGCTAAAATTTCATTTATGAATCATTTCATACAATTCACCATTAAATTAGCTGTAGTATTTATTTATATCGCTACTATTATTATCTCAATTATTAGTAGATCTTGAAATTTAGAAATACTTCACGCTTTAGTTTTAAATCACACCATTATTATTCTTTGTTATACAGGTTTCCAGTATGCTTATTTTGCATGTAAATTGAAATTGACTCTGAAGAACATCTTCTATTGTAATTGAATAATAATTCTTGTTCAATTATTCTGCACACTGAGATTTTGAAGACTTGAGATTTTGAGTGACAAATTTTACTCATGAACCAAATTTAATGGTGAGCCCAATCTATTATATATTTTCATTATACACCCTCATTATATTCCATACTTATTGTTTCTCATCATGATCATACTAGTAGCCTATTCGAGCTTAATTTTTCAATTTTTTTCTCAGTAGTAAAACTTATTTTCTGAATATTATTGAAAATGTGGCCATTTTAAATTTATTATGACCCACACAGGGGCTATTATGAACTCCATAGAACAGATGAAGCTCATAGTTCAGTAGCTCATAGGAAAATCGAGAATTTCTTGATAAAGTGAACATCAACTTTATTTTAATAGTCTGTTTCCCGGTTTCTCAGTAGTTTTTTTTTTTTAATTTTACTGCTCCCGTAGTGTTACTGAATCAGTTAACAGGTTTTTTAGACTAATAACTCAACTATGGAGTAGTAAAGGTTTTACTGGACGACTGAGAAACCGGGCATTTAATGTAATAGGAAAATCAGAAACATTTTTGGGCTTGAAGCCTGTTTTCTATCCACTGACTATTGTGCTAAATTTGTACCTACATGAACAAATAATTTTTTTGTCAATTTAGTGGTTGAATCTTGAATCAACCTCTATTACCAGTGAACTTATTCTCCCAACAAACATTATTTACACTCATTCTAAAATACTACACTTGTGTTGTAATTGATGTTTTAGCCGTATTATCAAAGTAAGCATCAGATAGTGACTTGATGGTGTGAGAATTTGTGTCCTAGTTATAAGTGATGTGTTTCTTGCGTATTCTATGGCGACAATAATAATTTATTGATCAGCTGTGTGTTTGTTCACCCAGTTTTATAAAAATACTGTTGATTGTTGAGCAATAAAAAGTAGTGCGTTGTTAGTTGGGTTTGAAATTATTTTTGATCCTTGTTGTTGACATGGGGCCTGTTACATGAAAATTTATAAGTCCTGTGAAACTGGAAGAAGACAGACACACGCTGGACTTGAATAGGACGCGGAATACTATGCAATAAACTCTAAGGCTAGGCGTACACCGGTTGGTCAAGACAAGACAAGACGAGATTAGTCACGATTAGTCACAGTACTTCACATAGTTGCTTATGAAGCAACAAACGCCGATTAGTCATTGCATCAGTTTGTGTTGCTTCATAAGCAGCTATGTGCATTACTGTGTACCTAGCCTAAGAAATAATGAACTTTAATCCTTTAAACGAAATCATCTAAAGAATTTTACTTGAAAAAGAGGAACTACAGTTTAAAACATTATCCAGTATTCGTGGTCAAATTGGGAAATAATATTAACGTGTTATGTGTCCCCCTTCTTTCCTGTTTTACAGGACTTGTAAATTTTCATTGAACAAGCCCTAGAACTTACCTAATTTATTTTTCCTATTTGAAACATTCTGGTATGAAAAGTATTTTCCCCCTGAGGATAATTCTCACATGAGTCAGAGTAAAGACAATACGAAAAGTAATAGAATCCATTGTCTTTGGTATGAGACTTATGTGTGAGCAATGGATAAAAAATAAGTCATGAACATTTGAATATCATTTATTTATTCACACAAACAATTACACAAATTCTTTTATTCAGCGTTTCCAATTATAAATATTCTGTTTATACACCTCATGTGGATCTATCTTCTTTTTCCACTTGTTCGAATTATAGATTAACTGATTAAATATCTCATTTAAAAATGAAAAATAGTACTCTTATTACGTATTCACTTCTCAAATTATTAAAAGTGTCTACAAGTGGAAAGCGAAGATGGACCCACAACAAGTGATTCTGTAAATAAATAATATTGAATGAAGTAAAGAACAATGTCACACATTCAGTAAAAATAACTATACAATATATAGACACTAAGGTAACTTGACACAATGAGTGTAATCATCACAAAACAAACACTCTATGGTACTCACATATTTAGTTTTTATGGCCTTAATATTCTACACTATATAGAATATAATATTATTCTATCACATTCATGATATACACATAGGCTAATTATATTTATCAGTTAAGTTTCCAACTCTTTATTTACTAGTTACAGTATTGTTTCTATCGTATATTAAATAATAAAAGAAAAAAATATTCCTCAAACTCCAGGTCTGGTGCTGCTTCAAAGAAGATATGAAAATTTCAAGATTTTGCATGAAATTTCAGGAATATTAGGTTTCATGGCATGAATGGGAGTCAATCATCTAAATCTTCAACAATCGGTGAGTAAACAAGAATTTCAATCGTTTTCTTAGAAAATGTGTTTTCAAATGCTTTCAGTACATGATTCTTGTTTTGAAATAGAGTAGTTGAATAAGCTACTTTTCATGTTGCAAATTGGCACTTGTAGAAATTGTTTGGTCACAATGTACGAAAAAAATTATTTACTATTTTTCCTTATTATTTAAATACCTATATTATTAACTATTTTTCCTTGTCGCCTATATTGTGTCATGGATAATTCTATCGTAATAAGAATGATAGAATTCTATTATGAGAAATAGAATAGACTTTGTGACTGTTCAAGTTATGCAACAGATAAATGTCACAATTATTGTTGTGATGGAATGTTGTCAACAATATTGGTAAATTTAAAAAATACAGGAAGATTGTTAGAGCTCTTCTAAGCTTTGATTTCTCTCAGTAGCCCGATTATGATGTCAAATCTGCGAATCTATATAGTAGATTATAGTAGAATCTGAATCTGAATCTAGAATCTGAAAAACAAACAATTCTATTCTAGCCTACTCAAGTATTTTGATTAAATACTAAGAGAGTTACGGTATTATCAATCAGACCATTGCATTTTAGTGCAGTAATAATTATTATATAGTGTAGTAATTCGAAATCGTATGAGAACATCGATCTTATATACAGTACTAGTACTAGGTACGGTACCTATAACAATGAAGCTGTTCATTCTATAAGCTGATCATATAACGATCGTATAATACAGTACTGTATATATTTTATAAATACATGGGAACTATAAGGAACAAGAATTTAATCCCATTTCATTATTTATATGAAAAAACTAAAAGGAACAGGGACATAATCCCATTTCATAATATGGTGATCAAGTTTATTCACATTAATTAAATCAAGAACAAAGTATATAATTAAGTAATCAAGACTAAGTACATCTACATGTTTGGTTTATAGTATACTGAACATGATCACAATCCATTACCTTTTCAAGCTGGCGAACATTATTTTCAATTTTATGAAGGTGTTACAGCCTTGGATTATTTGATACATAACGGGAGGTACCTATAGAAAAATTAATCATTTAATTTGGAGGTAGCCTATTCATTCAATTTGACGCTTGGCATTAGATAGATAGAGAGATATTATTTCTTGACGTTGCTGATTACCATAGAGTACGATGGCAATGAAATAATATCTCTCTATCTTTTTATTTTATCTATATATCTATATATCTTGGAGTGGTTCGTAGCCGAGGCGGCTAAGGCGTCAGACTGATTAAGTTATAAGCAGTCAGATAAAATCCATTGGGCCAGGGTTCGAGCCTGGTTGACGGAAAGGATTTTGACAAATACGGCCACTCCCGTCTTTCGGAGGAGACGTTAAGCCGTCGGTCCCGACTGCCTAAAAAGTAGTCGTCATATCTCATCATCACCCCACTCATTACCCACGCACAAGCCTAGAGCTCATGTGGGCATCATCCTCGAAAAAAAAAAGAAAAAAATCTAATGCCAAGCGTCAAATTAAATTAATCTGATTATATACATTATTGAGAGTTCGATAAATTAGTGAATTTTATTGAATAAAAAATACCACTGATATAAAAAAAACTAACAAAGATTTCTAACGTTTTCAAAATGTAAGTATAAGATTTCATCCATTATAGGCCTACCCCATGGTACATTATTATAAGAAAAAACTCCTAGAGCAGCCGTGTATAAAGAAAAATATTACACAAGTCAATATCGAATAAAATAGGACAACTAAAAGCTAAATAATGAGTACTTGATGTATGAATATTATAATTTATATGAATAGGCCTATCAATCTATCATAAATTGAATTATAACTTAGTACCTATGCAAAACCCCATGTTTGAACATCACAAGTGATACCGGTATCCATTATTTAATATTAATAAATATTAAATAATGAATAATGGAGAGTGTGAACAAATAAATTTAATATTTAATGAATTCATTATTTGGCATTATAGACCAAGGGTAGATTGGCAAGATAGATAGATAGGTATATTATTTCTTTGCCATCGTACTCTACGGTCATCAGCAACGTCAAGAAATTATATAATTATCTCTTCGTCATCTAATGCCAAGCGTCAAATTGAATGAATGTCACATTAGAATTCAAGAGCTAGGTAACATTTTCTACTAAAATTACGCAAATTATCAGAGAACGGATCTAGAATCGGATTCATCGATATTTAACAGTCACAGCTATTCCCTATGTCCACACTTGGCCAATTTTTGGGTGATGTACAGCATGCTACTAATGCTTAACATAATATGCAGCATGTAAGGCTAGGCGTACACCAGTTAGTCAAGACAAGACAAGACGAGATTAGTCACGTGTAGTCACAGTACTTCACATAGTTGCTTATGAAGCAACACACACCGATTAGTCATTGCATCGGTGTGTGCTGCTTCATAAGCAACTATGTGAATTACTGTGACTAAACGTGACTAATCTCGTCTTGTCTTGTCTTGACTAACCGGTGCACGCCTAGCCTAAATTAGCGCAGTTCAGAAAAATCGACCAAGTGTGGACATAGGGATTGAAGTAACTGAGAAACTTGAATGAACTAAAATTTGAATAAACAGAAATTGACTCTAAACTTCCAAACTGAACTAACACTATACTTTAAAACTAGATCTAATCCTTGTGCGGAGAGTGTATCCATCCAGCGATATGTTGAGGTTAGGTTAGGTTTAGGTTTTAGGTTAGGTTAGGGTTTAATAAACAGAATTTGACTCTAAACTTCCAAACTGAGCTAACACTATACTTTAAAACTAGATCTAATCCTTGTGCGGAGAGTGTATCCATCCAGCGATATGTTGAGGTTAGGTAAGGTTGAGGTTAGGTTAGGTTGAGGTTGAGGTCGTGGTAGTGAGGCCGATACAGACGGACGAAAGTCCCACCGACCCGTTTAAGTGACGGCCATGTGGAGCCTTTGTCCGTGCGTAGCCAGCCCCCTCTATATATCATCCTCTCTCTCCCCCTCTCCACCCTTTCATTCATCTGAAACAAATAACACGAAACAATCTTAATAATATACAGTCAGGTTTCAACAATTTACCTATGAAAAATATTCATATGTGCATGATTTGTGCAATTTATATACGGTAGTACAAAAGCGAAATGGCTTTCATTCTCTGTCAAAGGCTCTCTCGACGTATTCACTCATTTATCAGCAGAACTAAAAATCTACTGGACAAGAACATTTAGATTTGACAGGTATGTTCAGTAAGGCTAGGCGTACACCGGTTAGTCAAGACAAGACGAGATTAGTCACGTTTAGTACTTCACATAGCTGCTTATGAAGCAGCACACACCGATGCAATGACTAATCGGTGTGTGTTGCTTCATAAGCAACTATGTGAATTATTGTGACTAAACGTGACTAATCTCAAATCGTGGCAGATCAAATTGATTAGAAGAATAAAAAAGTTGGTACACAGGTTCACTCATGTGGATAAAAATCTGACCGTAATACAATGACGTCATTTCACGGTGGCTAAATTTAATTGGAGTTTTATGCAACTTGGAATAATTCAAGAATATTTAAATGAAAACTAATAGAATATTCTTGAAGTATATGAGTGGAATATAAAAGAGTAGGAGACGATATCTCATTCTTCACTATTCCATTCAGAGAGTATAGAATATGAACTTCTATTCTCTCTGATTCTACACTAATTCTTCTCTCTATCACTTTTGTCTTCTTGTTTCCCACTTTCTCTGTCTCTGGCAATGACTCACTTTCACAAACAGCCTCCAGGATTACGCACATCCCACAGTGCAAGCTATTTTTAGCACTGGGCACCTCGCGAGGTGTGTCACCGCTCGTTGTTCCCACGCACTATCATCGTCACCCACGCTCTCTTACTCCACCATTCTCTCTTTCTTTCCGCCTCCTCCTGCTTTAACCCCTGCTTCCCCACCCTTTTTTCCTCATTCTTTCCAAGAAATTTATAATTATATTTGAACTTTGCCGTTTTATGTAGATGAATCTCAATCACGTTATCACATTGCAACTAATAGTCATATTTTTGAGAAATTATTAAGCTAAATAAATAAGGAGAAGATATTATGTATTATTATTCATTTAAATTTAAATTTATTCATACATGTCATAGTCAACATTGACAATAGTCATAAATTTTTTTAAAGCTGACAATTAAAACTTACACTATTAAGTTTCCTACATATTCTACAACATAACGCAATAATTGACTTACTTAGTTTTTAGTCCTACTAGTCTGACTTTACTTGGTAAGTCAATTAACTAGGTAATTACTTCTTACTAACTAAGGTAGGTATAAAATAACCTACTTAGGTACTTCTTAGGTATAAAATAATGGCAATGGCTACACCTATACAACAACAAACTACTAAATAAATAAATTCGTGATGCATGCATGATATTGATAGTCATAATTTTACAGAATAATTTCATGAATTTATTGGATTAATGAAGCGGGTTGGTCCCAGTGGCAGAAGCGAGGCTAATCGGTGAGATAAGAAACAGCGCCTACCACTCCCGTTGTAACGGTGACCGGCTCCTCTAAATACAAAAATTTATTAGCTTCAAAATCACTTCCCGGTGGTTCGGAACCCACCTAAAGCTGTAGGTCGATTCATCTCTCATCATCATACTTCCCATTACCCACGCCCAAGCTTAGAGCTTATGTGGGCATCATCCCTAGCAAAAAGATATTACTTTTTAATTCTTATAACTTCTGTTATCTAGAATCTTAGCATGTAATATTCTGTTATTTGTGAATTAAATGATCTAATCTCCTTCTCCTTTCTTCCCTCTTTCCTTTCTAATTCTTTCTTTCCTTGTCTCCTCCTTCTCCTCATTTTCTCCTCCTACAACTTTCTTTCCCCTTTTTCTCCTCCTTCTTCCTTCTTCTTGGTTCATTCCTCCTTCTCCTTACTAACCTCATTCTCTCTTTTTTCTCTCCCTCTTTTTCCTCCTTCCTTTTTCTCTTTTCTCTCCTCTTTCCCCTACTACTTCTCTGTTCTTTTCTTTTCTTCTTCTCCTCCTCCTTTTATCCCTCCTTTTTCTCCTTTCTTTTTTCCTTCTCCCAATTTCCTTCCCCTTCCTTCTCCCATCCTTTTTCTCATCTTCTTCCTTCTCCTTCTCCTCCTCCTCCTCCTCCTCCCCTCCTCCTCCTCCGTAAATTCTCCTTCCTCTTCTAAAAGAGTCAAAAGTTCCGAATATTATCGATAACGATTAAGTCGTCTTATATCTTATGTGTGTGTATTGTACCTCTTATCTGTTGATTCTCACCATTGAATGTATACCCTATATATATGCCCTATACCCTATATACCCTAATAAAAATAATTTGTGACAGCACATTATATATCCTATATATAAAGTGTATATATTCAATGTTCTCACTCTTGCCACCGTCCAAGCGCCTAGGCTACTTGATTCCGCTTGCTACACAGCCCATCATTGTCAATCCCACCGGCTTCAGACGCTGGCTTTCGTCACACAGAGCGTGTACAAGCACAGGCGTTCGTTATCAATGTGGGCCGATACACCGATCACTCCAAATAAAGCCAAGTCTCTTCTTCCATTCACGAATTTTGTCAATGGCATTTCCGATCGCCTTTTGTTGTCATGTTCTAGTACTAAAGTAGTACAGTCGAACTGCTAAGTTTAACCAATTTTAGATTAAACTTGTAATTGTTTTGACGTGGCCTCATTTACCTATGCTTGTATCTTCTGGCTAAATAAATTGATTTATTGATTAATAATCTGGTTCAAACTGTGGATCTATATAGCTCAAACCAGACGGTGCATAAATATAATGTAGGCCTTGGAGCTTATAGTGTTGTAGCCTAATCTAAATCTGAATCCAAAAGACCGCATATATAATACATCTACTGAGATGTATGTCATTCCAATTTCAGAATTAGTTTGTTCTGTAAGGCTAGGCGTACACCGGTTAGTCAAGACAAGACAAGACGACATTAGTCACGTTTAGTCACAGTAATTCACATTCACATAGCTGCTTATGAAGCAGCACACACCGATGCAATGACTAATCGGTGTGTGTTGATCATAAGCAGCTATGTGAAGTAGCCTACTGTGACTAAACGTGACTAATGTCGTCTTGTCTTGACTTGACTAACCGGTGTACGCCTAGCCTAAGTAGCATTACCTGTCCCTTAGTTTCATGCTGTTCTACGTTTTAAAAACTTGAAAACTTGAAAGCAGAAGCGGGTGATATGTATGCCGGTATGCCCCCTTAATGCTAAATAACGATGATGTTCTCTGACTATATCAATTCAGTAGCAAGTACAGTATCAAGTATCATTAAAATTAAATATGAATTATTTATAGCTATAATTATTCAACTTTATTAATAACGTTATTCTCAGGCTAGACAAATTTGATTAGTACCACATGAACTCAACATGAAATATTATTCAATTTAGCGTAGCCTTTACGTAACAGGCTACATCAATTTAATTCATTAGCAAGTTCCAATGAAATTCGAAATAAATATTCATAATACTGTATCCTACTGTTTAGCGCGTATTAGCCTACAACTGCCTTCTGTAGTATGCATTGAAAACTTTATTCTCATGCTAAAGAAATTCAATTCAAAAGCAAGTATTACTAAAAATTTATTATGCATTATCCATAATGCAAATTAGAAACGTTATTCACAGGCTATACAAATTCAATTCAATGATAAGTACACCGGAGCAATAAGCAATAGGCAACTTGCAACATATGGATCATATGATTATCCACTCTATACAAACCAATAGTTCAATGCACACTGAAACAGTTGCTTTAGGTGTGCATTGGACTATTTGTTTCTATAGAGTAAAGTAGATCATATGATCATGGATCATATGATCCAAATGTTGCTTATTGCCTATTGCTTATTGCTCCGGTGTACGGTACGAGCCCGCTTAGTGTTACTAGAAATTCGAGAATTATTCAGAATAGAGAATTAATAACGTTATTCTCAGGCTAGGTTGAATGATTTCAATTCAAAAGAAAATCTTATAAATTTTATTTATGATATAGTATTATGTCTAACAACGTTGTTCTCAGGCTATATCAATTTGATTTCTATTTGTTGAAAAAAAAGCAAAGAAACTTCTAGAGCGGGACATTTTTTGTGTAATATCAAGGGGCACGTGCGCCACTGTTGAAGGCTCGGTGGGGAAGCTGTGGTTGGCCTCCATTCATGTTTGTGTTTCTTGCGCGGCGAACAATTTCGTGGCCTTGACCTGCCCCAGCAGCACACACTGCAATTTCACCAATAGAAGCTCACTTTTTGAGCAACAACGTCTTGTATGACGTAACAGCAGCATGTCACGTGATCTGTCAGAGTGGACAGGTTGCATTACTCGTGATTGAATACATTATTATTTATAATATCGTAAAAAATCTTGAAAGATGGAAGTAATCGAAATGAAGTAATTGAAAATGCAAGTTGTATTTATGTGACATAATAATCTGCTCATTCCAGCGGACTTCATGGAAATATTGGGGGGGCAAACTCCACCAGTAAGGTCTGTAGGGGAGGTGTGTAGTCTGAAAAGGGGGGAGGGGTTGTCAAGAAATGCGAGTTTACTTGTGAGGCTACTCTTTATGCATGCGATTTCGTACGGAAGTTTGTAATAGTATCAATCTATCTGTTTCATCCCACATTCAACTTGCTATTTTACTATAATTTACAGACTCTAATACACTGAAAATTGCATTATAGCTAGATAGGTCTATCGTTTGGTATAGCCTAATGTAGTTTTATTTGGGCTTTTAGGGATGGAATATGGAATAACGTAATTTTGAAAAAGATTCGTACTTGGCAGCTTTGGAGTATTTTTTTTTGTGTGAACATTGAGGGGGCAAAAAACATGCATTGCCCCCTCAGAGTAATTATTGGGGGGGCAGGAAGTGCCTTGCCCCCCCGAAGTCAATGTAATATGGTGAATATTGAGTGGGTTATATTTCAGTTTTTCTTGTGTTCTTCTTTTCAGGTTATTGAACTGTTCTTTTTTCTAAATTTATTGAAATGAACTCAAGTGAACCTTGATTTTGATTTTTGATATATTGTGAGAGAGTTAATTCTTTTTCAAGGATTAACTGCTCACAATTGCGTTTTTTAATGGATTTTGCTAACCTGTGCTAGGTTGTAGAAAAATTGCAGTTTTCTGGCATTTCCACAGTATTAGAGTTTGTGATTAAATTGCAACCGTACTTGGGAAGTGTTTGATACGAGCAATGACCTCTCTTGGGAATTTGGCGATTCCACTGAAAATTAGGCTCAGCGCTCCACGTGAAGCGGCGGGGTTGTCCGCTGGAGGGGGGATAATTTTTAGTGGAAAAGCGAGAGTTCTAAGCGAGCCACGGCCGTGGCAACATGTAAAATTGTGAACATGCCTCTGCCTCTAAATGTGGCTTCGGCCCATTTAGAGGGGCAACTGTCAAGTTTTTTGATAAAATTTGATTTTTGATTAATCGGTTAGAATTGTGGAAGAATTTCTCAGATAGTTAGTTCTAAATTTTGTGAGTCATGAGTTTTGAGGAGTGATATTTTGAAATGTTTATTGCGAGTGTAGTTGTGTCGAATTAGTGGTTTAATTTTTGAATGGTGAGTGCCAAACTTTTGTTTTTGAATAGCTCAAAATGAGACCCATAGATTGACCGAGGCCCTAAATATTAAAGTAAAGAAATGAAGTAGTTAGCAAAATCCTATCTAAATTGAACTGTGAATTAAACCTGAAATTGAGTGTTATTGATGAATAGATGAATTTATTGAGTATGTGTAAATTGAAAATTGAAAAAACTGATTGAAAGTGAAATTTAAAAACGTAATCTTGAATACAGCTTAATAAACCTAAATTTAAATGTTTCAAAATCTTTTATTGAAGTTCCTGGCTCGTCATAGTTTAGTTGCTAAGACAGGTGGAAATTTAGTAGTTTTAGAATCTGGGCATTTGAATGAACGAATCCATGAAAAGCTCTCAACCGACCAGATGAGGATTCAAACGTTTTAACAGCAAGATGTTTATTAACCGTGTGATTTCCAATTCATTGCCAATTGGAAGTGAAAATTTAGAGTAAAACTCGTCACTTCTGATTGACATTGATAAAAAGGGAATCACCGGTTAAATGGATGGTATCATTACTGTGGGGAGAAGAAGATCGGCCCTTCTATCTCTCCCCCGGTTACAAAATGGTGGCAGCGGTGGGATTTGTCTGCAAAAATGACAAACGTTCAAATGCCAGATCAATTTAGTTTTTTTTGAGAGATAGCATGAATAACTGAAGTATGGAAATATTATAAGTTGAGAACCACCTGTAGTGAGAAACACCAATTGAGCCTTTTAGCAACACGAACAGGAACAAGAATTGAAGTTTTAATAGAGAACGCTTGATGAAATATAATTGAAGTATAAAGTTGCAGAAAATTTTAGTATTTGAAAAGATTATTGTTGTTTTTTTTTAAATGATATTTGAAGTTGAATAATTTGATAAAATTGATTTTCTGTAGTTGAGTTCTATGTTAAAAAATATCAGTAACAAGTTGAATTTGAAAAATGGTATTCATTGTTTGAGAATTGCTGAGTGAAATTTAATACGTGACAATGATTTTTCCGCTTGAGAGAGAAAGAAATAAATATGCAGTAGTTAGAGTGAGAGAAATATAATTTCTGTTAGCTTCAAAGGGAAATAGGCGCAGACAATGAAATAGAATGCTGAAAGATGAGATTTCCTTTCCTGTGACTACGAAAACTGGCAACTATGCCTTGGAATGAAAAGAATGGAAAATGCATAGTTGAATAAATAGTAGAGAAAGATTATATCATTTGTGTTAGTAACTTTTTAATGTTTAATTTTTGTTTGATCATATTTTGTTACTGTTATAGAAGAAATATTTGTGCGAATGAATAAATCATGTTATGTGATAGAGTCCAAGGAGGTATGAAGTTGAAGATGAATTTAATTGTTATAGTTGATGAGTATGAGAAGTGGTTTGAAAGAACACAGATTATGTTGAGGAAATGATGATTTTCTGCCCGACTGTTCTGAGTACTTAATTATACAGCTGGATCGAGTAGGTTGTACTTTGGGAATTTGGATCAGTCTGGGCGGAAATAGGTAAAAAGGTAAACGGATTCAGATGTGAATCATTTCGGATTAAGTACTCAGCGGGACTGAGGTACTGAAGATGACACTGAAATCGGGAATTTCAGTGTGATAACACGCAGTGGGCGTACTGGTGTTATAGTGATTACGGATCGTGGATAACACAGTCGGGGTACTGGTGTTATGACGATTATGGTTCGTGGATAACACAGTCGGTGTACTGGTGTTATGACGATTATGGATCTTGGGTATCCAAGAATAGTTTTAGATGATCTTATTTGAAGGAGAAGTTCCACTATTTTGGGCCGCCAAGGTGGCGATAGGGAATGGACCTGAGATAAGTAGTAGATATTGTAGATAGCTGATTTGAAGGAAGTGAGAGAAAGTTGATTTGATGTGTAATGTTGGAAAGAGAGATAAAAAGTGTAGATTTTGATTTTTGTCATCGAGTAAGTGAGAGAAGATATTTCATGGAAATAGAAAGAAGTGAGATGGAATACTCCTTGGACTTAGCAGCTGAGTTTGCATAATGAGAACAATGAAAATTAATGTCAAAAGTAAATCATGATTATTGTATTGTTGAGAAACGAGAGTGAAAGTGAAACAGAAGAAGAAAAATATGATAGACCGGAATATTTTATAGTAGCGATTGGAAAATTAGTTGAAAATTTAATAGAAAGTTGAAAATGCAAGCTTGCAAGCTATTGTTTTGTTCCGTAATGATGATTGATAAAGATATAGGTTATTTGTTTTGCATTATTATGACATTAAATTGATAGGAGATAAGGATTTGACATTTTGATTTGATAACAATTTAGGGAATTATTTGAGTTTTTATGAAGTATATATAATGTTTTTATTGAGTTGTTTTATGTTTGAAAATTGAATATTTTTGAGTTTAAATTGATTTTGTAAGGTCTCGGTCAATTCTATTTTGAGCTAGAGTGAGTATTTTGATGGGACTGGCACATCCCGAATTAAGTGATTGATAACTGTCCAGTGAAACAATGAGTAATCGCGTCCGTTGCACGTCATCTACAAGGGGCTGCTGAATAAATGTGAGTTGGTGCTAATCCATCTTCTAAGCCCAACCCTCACTTTAGACAATACCGTTGCTGCTGAGCTTTCCTGAGGGAAACTCTTGGAGGCTGACGTTCCCGAAGACGATGGAGCCTGAGTCCCCACCAGCTGACTGGTTACCAACTGCCAGATCCAACCCACAGCTGTGAACTGTTGGTTGAACTGGAACCGACCATCAACCTCCAGACGGATGGAAGCTGCAGCAAGGTGCATGGGTGCATCCCCTCATCAACTCCCGATCCATCTTCAGGAGATGCGTCATATGCGGATGACCGATTCCAGTCCCCAATCCAGATGATGCAACCAACAACATCGCCAGTGTCAAGTGTTCAGTGTGAAAAAGTCAATTGTGTTTAGTGTGGATGAAAATTTAGTGATACCGCCCTTTTTTAGAGGAGGGGGTAATGTAATATGGTGAATATTGAGTGGGTTATATTGTAGTTTTTTTTGTGTTCTTCTTTTCAGGTTATTGAACTGTTCTTTTTTCTAAATTTATTGAAATGAACTCAAGTGAACTTTGATTTTGATTTTTGATATATTGTGAGAGTTAATTCTTTTCAAGGATTAACTGCCTCCTGATGCGTTTTAATGGATTTTGCTAACTTGCTGCTAGCGTTGTAGAAAAAATTGCAGTTTTCTGGCATTTCCACAGTATTGGTTTAGAGTTTGTGATTAAATTGCAACCGTACTTGGGAAGTGTTTGATACGAGCAATGACCTCTCTTGGGAATTTGGCGATTCCACTGAAAATTAGGCTCAGCGCTCCACGTGAAGCGGCGGGGTTGTCCGCTGGAGGGGGGATAATTTTTAGTGGAAAAGCGGGAGTTCGAAGCGAGACACGGCCGCGGCAACAAGTGAAATTCAACAAGCCTCGGCCTCTAAATGTGGCTTCGGCCCATTTAGAGGACAACTATCAAGTTTTTGATAAAATTTTATTTTTGATTAATCGTTTAGAATTGTTAAAAATTTTAAACTCCTCAGATAATTAGCTCTAAACTTGTAGTCAAAGCTCAAGTGTGAGTCATGAGTTTTGAGGTGATATTTTGAAATGTTTATTGCGAGTGTAGTTGTGTCGAATTAGTGGTTTAATTTTTGAATGGTGAGTGCCAAACTTTTGTTTTTGAATAGCTCAAAATGAGACCCATAGATTGACCGAGGCCCTAAATATTGAAGTAAAGAAATGCAGTAGTTAGCAAAATCCTATCTAAATTGAACTGTAAATTAAACCTGAATTTGAGTAATATTGATGAATAGATGAATTTATTGAGTATGTTAGTGTAAATTGAAAATAAATAAAAAAACTGATTGAAAGTGAAATTTAAAAACGTAATCTTGAATACAGCTTAATAAACCTAAATTTAAATGTTTCAAAATCTTTTATTGAAGTTCCTGGCTCGTCATAGTTTAGTTGCTAAGACAGGTGGAAATTTAGTAGTTTTAGAATCTGGGCATTTGAATGAACGAATCCATGAAAAGCTCTCAACCGACCAGATGAGGATTCAAACGTTTTAACAGCAAGATGTTTATTAACCGTGTGATTTCCAATTCATTGCCAATTGGAAGTGAAAATTTAGAGTAAAACTCGTCACTTCTGATTGACATTGATAAAAAGGGAATCACCGGTTAAATGGATGGTATCATTACTGTGGGGAGAAGAAGATCGGCCCTTCTATCTCTCCCTCGGTTACATCAAGAACAAAGCTTCTATTCCAAATTTAGATAAAACCAAAAACAATTTAACTAGGTATTAAAGTTAAAATATTCCTATTAATTAAAACAGAGATAATTGAGTAGTGATTCCACTCCTTTTCTTTGATTGAATAAGATATTTCATGGAGTTCGATATCTTATTAATCCTGAATGAATTAAAAAAAATGTTTTTTATCAGAATTCATTGTGAATTATCTTCCACTTAGGCCTACTGTTTATTAGAATACTATAACATTGAATTATTATTATTTTAGAAATGAAATTTATTTGAGTTGATGTATTCCAGTTCTATTTAATTTTATCGACCTCGATTCTTACACAATCAATCATGCAATGCTGGTAGTGTTTCATAATACAGTACAGTAAATTTTCTCAATAGATTTTTGTTTATGTATCAGCTTATCTTTTGAACTAGAACATCAATGAATGTTCATAGACGTGTTAATAAACCGATGTCTCATTTATAAATAATCACACATTCAATGACAACACTTTATCTAGAGCTAGTCACTTCAACTATGAATGTGATAACCCAGTAACGGAAGTAATTTAACACACGATCAACTTATGTTATGCTGTTGTCAAATAATAACTCTCAATTTCTCTTTTAATGTGATTTGAGCTGTTTGTCATTTCTGTGAATTTATGATATTATTGTGAAGTTACGAGCTTTTTAGACAATTTATCTCTTCAACTGTTGAATATTATTTATTATTTTTCTGCATATCTTGTGGCACGAGTAGTATAACAGTTCATTATTATTGAATGGCAATAAATATCGTGAAAAAATATGATCAAGCATAAATTTAAAATTAAATAATAAAAATTACGATGCTCGAGACACACTCATCAATAATTAAAATGGTTATTCAATGCGTCATTACAAAGTTATTTCTCTGGCATGAAAAACTTTTGCATATTCCTAGGGGGTGTTTGTAAGAAAAAGAGCTTCAACTACTGGTTGAATCTGAAATCATGACCCCTTGAAGGAATTTGTTGAGTAAACAGAAGCTGCGCAATACCGATAAGAGCAACATTGAATATCAACATTCTTTCTCCTCTCCCCTTCAGACTTCAGGGGTCATCATTTCAGATTCAACCAGTATTTAGGTAAGATTATTTAGATTTAACACATTAGGTTAATTAGATTTAACACAATAGCAAGGGAAATGAATGGCATCATGAATACAAATACCGGGTGTCCCACGAAGAGGTTTAAATGTTTGATTTTATATTACGTGCCCATTCATGCACCGAACTTTTTCAAACTTTACACAGTTTACAAAGTAGGTTCTAAAAATATTTTGGGAAAATTTCAGCTTCCTAACCTTTTTAGAAACAAAATGGCGGCATATTGAAAGACGATACTTTAAAAACATTAAAAAATGTGGTTTTGGTTTTATGAAATATTTTTATTGTTACATTCTTGGGCAATATGACTTTAAAGAAAAACTAGAACATAGCCTAATGAAAAACATTAAAGTCCGAAATAATTCAAACTGTAACCCATCCACAGCAACACACTGATGTCAAACAATTACTAAATGACAACCTTCATGGCTGTTGGATTGGTCGTGGAAGTTATTTTTAGATTGGCCACCCTGATCACAAGATTTAACTGTTTGTAACTTTTTTTATGGGGTTACTTGAAAAAACAAGTTTATATCTATATCTTCAATAATGATGAGGAACTAAAACGATCAATAGAAGAGGAACTTCTCCGGATACCGCGGAGTTTCTTTGTAAGAGCTTACGAATCATTTGTTAAGCGCTGTTATCAGTGTGTTGCTGTGGATGGGTTACAGTTTGACTAATTTTGGACTTCAAGGTTTTTTTATTAGGCTATGTTCTAGTTTTTCTTTATTTAAGTCATATTGCCCAAGAATGTAACAATAAACATATTTTATAAAACCAGAAACCTTCTTTAATGTTTTCGAAGTATCGTTTTTCAATAAGCCGCCATTTTGTTTCTACAAATGTTAGGGAGCTGAAATTTTTCCAGAATATTTTTAGAACCTACTTTGTAAACTGTGTGAAGTTTAAAAAAGTTCGGTGCATGAATGGGCACGTAATATAGAATCAAACATTTAAACCTCTTCGTGGGACACCCGGTACAATCTTACGTTATTTTCTGTTATTTTTCTGGGTATTATTTTCTGTTATATATGTAAAAATGTGATATTGTGTTTCAATAAATCCAAATTCACATAAAATAATAGTCGAATAATCGTAAGGAATTACATGATTTGTATAGTGTTTTTTTTTTCAATAAATAATTTCACCATTCTATTCGAATAGATGTAGAAACTCATTGATTTTTTTATATTATCTTCACATGCTTAGCTTTCTGTATTCGATCTTGGAACCTTTGGATTATCAGACAGGCGCTTATCGCCCTCAGCTGCTTCTAAAAAGTATTTCAATACTTCCGTCACCAATACTCTTATTAATTTCTTCTATCAGAATATCTTTCAACTTACGGTTTTTGTTTCTAATAATGAACTTATCAATCATGATATTCAACCAAGCAACTGAGCAGGCAGACTATCATGACTGGAGATATCTCTTTAAACAGGTTAACGTCCGCTCTGGTTGTATAGCGCTGTCTTAATTAGTTAAAGAAACTGAAGACACGCGGATCAACTAATTAACTGGTTCATGAATTAATGAATTCAATATTATGACCAATGCTTTCAATTAGAGTCTCATATGTGCAT
Organism: Laodelphax striatellus; assembly: GCA_017141395.1. Taxonomy (NCBI): domain Eukaryota; kingdom Metazoa; phylum Arthropoda; class Insecta; order Hemiptera; family Delphacidae; genus Laodelphax; species Laodelphax striatellus. The sequence goes on from CM029539.1 coordinate 2,479,384, forward strand.
TTATATGCGTGTGATTTCGCATGTTATTCACGCCAATTTGACCAGCAGACAGATACACGTCACATTTCAAGATTGTAAAGTGTAATTTACTGTATGCGGAAAATCATTTTAATTATTATTTTATTAGACTTCATCTATCCATCATCTGTAATAGAGGGTCTCCCCACCGATAAAAAACCATACGATGAAAAAAAAGTGTAAGAGGTCATTGATCTTGAAAACAAGTCATTGACCCATAGTTGAATTTTAACCATACTGGACGGGTTTGGACAGAGAGTATAGAAAAATGAATTTACTTTCATTCTTTATGGTTTTGGACGTGGTTTTCTCAGTCGACTGGCACCTAAAATTAGGCTAGTGACGTTTACACGTTGCCATAATGCCAATAGCAACGTGTGAACGATGCATTTCTTGGTGTAAGAAGTTACTGAATTTGTGTATTTAGTTTGCAAATTGAAGCTACCCTTTGCCATTCGAAACAGAAACAAGAAAGTATACTCAAACTTAATTTTGTAGCCTACTGTTGTCATATCAATTAATAACTTGAATTAATAATTCGTATTTAATGGGAAATAAATATTTTTAGTAACGTTCAGTCACAGTAATCCACATAGTTGCTTATGACACACTGATGCAATGACTAATCGGTGTGTGTTGCTTCATAAGCAACCAACTTATGTAAAGTACTGTAACTAAACGTGACTAATCTCGTCTTGTCTTGTCTTGACTAACCGGTGTACGCCTAGCCTAAGCATTCTCCTTATAATGCCTCTTGGAGTTTCAATTATGAAATATTACGCAATATCAAAGTTCCTTCTATTCGAATAATATTTCTCTTTAAAATAGGCTGATCAGTATCGGACTCTCAACTCTACTTGCATCAGAATCTAGTTGGATTTGACTGCCCTAAAATGTCATCCAACGAAACCAATGCATCGAAAAACAATGAACAAATCAGACTTTAGGCTAATGCAATGCCGATGCCGTCATTTTACGGTGGTTGTATTCAATTGGATTTTTGTGCAATTGGCCCAAAAATCCAACAAACTAGTTCTCCAATTATTGTTTATCCCTATTTTTTTCCACAAGATGTTTCTAGAACAAACCACAATCGTGGACAACTTTCTTATCAAGTGGTTATCACTATACCATTCTATTATTTACTACTGTATCTAATTGACTACTGTATGAAATATTATCAAAATATTTCAATATGATCAGAGACAATTAGAATACTTATCAATAATAGTTTCCTATCGTCTTTGATATGATGTTGTCATTTGATTTATGAATAGAAATGATACATCGTCTAATCTATTAAATATTTTTATATTTTATTCAGTTTTACTTATATTTTTATGTAAGCTTACATCATAACTTTAAATAACATAAATGTATCAATCTAACCAATATGTATCTGTAGATAAATAGTTCATAAGATACATTCAATAAGTTCTATGTATCGATGGAAAGGAATGATACATATAGCAGGATTATTTTAACTTGTCAGAAAACAGCTGATTTAACGTTAGTAAACGAGCGTACATCAATCAGCTGTTTTTGACAATTTAAAAGAATCCTGCTATAGATATAGTTCATTGATAATAATAATAATTGTCACTAGGCTATCACTCATTCAATATCGTCAAACCTAATCAGTATTTTCATGTTTTTAATTACAGCATACATAGTTCATAAGATACATACAATTTTTTTTATTAATAAGTTCTATGTATCGATGGAAAGGAATGATACATATAGCAGGATCCTTTTAAATTGTCATAAAACAGCTGATTGATGTACGCTCGTTTACCAACGTTAAATCAGCTGTTTTATGGCGAGTTAAAAGAATCCTGCTATACTGTTATCTAACCCATCAGTCTAAAACGAAATCTTAGCAATAATTCTGTAGTCATCAAAGCCTAGAAAAACTTACCGTGCATCAATTCCTAAATAATACAGTACATTGTCCATTATTTGTCTACTCCCTTTGAATTTCCATTGCACGCGGCTGCAATACGAGCACGACACAACCGATGTACGCGACTGTAGAGAAACGAAACTTTTCACTTGAAACACCACCTCTCTCATACGCTACTGACGATCAACTGATCTGTAGACAGTGACGTCTACCGGAGACTAGCCATTTGCGGTACTTGGTAAAGGGGGAAACTTCTTTCTCACTCTCTCTCTCACATTTCTCTCACTCGCTGCCTCACTTCCTCTCACTCCCTGAATGCTCTTTTGCTCACTGAATGAAATATTCTCCTTCTCATTCGATCACTATCACTGTCACTCTTTCTCACTCTCTCTCAATCACACTTCATCGCTCTCTCACTCTTTCCTGGTACTTCTGTCTCTCTCCTACTTGTCGTCCTGAAAAGTGACTTGTTTCCATCTAATCGTTGATGACCTACGTACGTCAGCCTACGAGTGAGCGCCTCTTTTGAAAGGCAGGTGCCTGTGAACATGCGATGATGCACTGTAATTCAATCATTTTGTAGGCATCGTCAGCAAGGCCTGTGCCTGTACTTACTACGGTAGTAATTGTCGGGTTGCAATATTGAGAACACCGGAACTAGTATGCAGAAGTCTTGATGGAAACTAGAGCTCGAGAGCTGTTGAGAATGTGGATTTGATGTGTGAAGAAAATAATGTGGAACTTGTAGAGCTTGTTGGAAAGTATTTTTGAGTAAAACGGCTGTAATTTTCTGTTGAAATGGCTCTACATTAATCGATGTTTTCAGTATGGTTGGATTTCATCAAATCATGATTCAAGAGAAACTGCTGCACGCCACTTTTCTATTATACAGAAAATATTCTCAAATAAACTCATACCATTCATGATAACTCATTTGAATGCGAATTTCAAACTATGAAATATGTATAATTATATTCATTTAATTTGGTGGATGGCGAATAACTTTCATTTAGCATTTCTATGGTAACGAGTGATGTTCTGTTATCTGTTGATTTCTTTTTTAAATATGTTTTTTACATGTTATATACAGAATTTATGTGAAAAAATTCAACAGAACATCACATTCACCTGTTACCACAGAAATGTTCAATGAAAGTTATTCGCCATCCACCAAATTAAATGAATATAAGTGCGTACTTTTTGACGTCAGTTATAGAAATACATAGAAGTGAACTGGTGACAACACAGATGTTCGTGTGTTGTCACCAATTCACTTCTATAGCAGGATGCAATTAACTTGTCATAAATCAGCTGATCCAGTAATAATTAAACAGTGATTTCGACACAATTATCAAAAGGCTTGAAAGTCTTAAAGACCTTTAAAGTCTTTAAAAAACCTTTTTAAAGAAGACCTTTCAAAGAATAACTTTTTAAAAGACTTTTTCAATAATCTGCGAGATTCAGCATTTGTAGGTTAAGTATTGTGATCATATGCTCGTCGATCAGCTGATTTATGACAAGTCAATTGGATCCTGCTATATGTATTTCTACAACAGACGTCAAAAAGTACGTTGCAACGGACGCACTTTGTGCGCTCGTGTGGCCCTAGCCTTATAGTACTGTACATCTATAGTCGAATAAGAAATCGCGACAAACCAATGCATGAAAATTCATAGGTCGAATGAAAACTGATATCGATCGAAATAAATTAATAATAATTTAAAGGTCAATGAATAAAAGTCATGCTGTCTTCATATTTATTTCATCTCTACTTTTTGCTTTTTTTTGTAGTTGTATGTGTGAATAAATAAATGAAGTAATGAGCTTTTTATTTTAATGAAATCATAAATATGGAATTAGAAACATATTTTCCTATGTTTCTCAATATTTTTCCAACACTTGAACACAAACTAATGACTATCAGCATAGACTTACTTTACTCTAATCTAAGGCTAGGCGTACACTAGTCAAGACAAGACAAGACAAGATTAGTCACGTTTAGTCACAGTAATTCACATAGTTGCTTATGAAGCAGCACACACTGATGCAATGACTAATCGGTGTGTGTTGCTTCATAAGCAACTATGTGAAGTACTGTGACCAAACGTGACTAATCTTGTCTTGTCTTGTCTTGACTAACCGGTGTACGCCTAGCCTAACATAACTAATCTCTAGTAATAGATATATGGTATATAATATTTATATTCTTGTTGAAATCGAAGACAATCCTTCCACTTAAATTGTCCAGTTAAATGGTCTTTGTTGAAATCCTCAAACGCCTATCAAAAATTCCATTTTCTGTGAAAACTGTAAACATTATTTCATACCTTCCCGATTCTCCCGACATTTTTTAATTGGTATATTTCCGACATGCCAAGCAAAGGAAATGGGCGTAGTGACCGGGCCAACAGAAATATTTGCCAGCTATTATTATGGATGGGTCATATGAGCGCGTTCGAACTTCGGCAGTAGTCAGTCGAGGGGCTTGGCCCCCTTGGATTGGGGGCCTGGTTGGGGGGGTAGAGGGGCCCACCGCCCCCTGGCACCTGTGCCTCCGGTTCTCCTTGACGGGCGGGCACAGGTTCCCTTCACTCCTCGCGCGTGCATGCACGTCTGCGGGTGCGTGCGTCATTCACATTCTGATCGAAGAATGTGAATGTTGTTGTTTTTCTGAGAAAACCAACCTGTTGCACTCAATGACCTGCAAAATTCAACAAATTTTTAGACTCAATTTTGAGATAATTATATTATTATTCTTGAGGTGGTAAATTTTGTAAGGATTTCCAGTCTCAACGGATATCCAGTTATTATATATTTTTTCAATTTCAAATGCAATAAAATAACTTATTCTTCCATCACGAGCATAATACACAGTAAAGTTGAGTTGTGTAATTTATATCACATTTATTCTACTATTTTATTTAATTTAATTTTCAATGGAAAATTGAAATTTTCTGTTATCTCATCAGTCAGTGCGTCTCTGTTAGGCTAGGCGTACACCGGTTAGTCAAGACAAGACAAGATGAGATTAGTCACGTTTAGTCACAATACTTCACTTATGCTTATGAAGCAACACACACCGGCTAGTTATTGCATTGGTGTGTGCTGCTTCATAAGCAACTATGTGAATTACTGTGACTAAACGTGACTAATCTCGTCTTGTTTTGTCTTGACTAACCGGTGTACGCCTAGCCTTAGTTATATCTAAATAGTGAAGGATGGTTTCTACAGATAATGCAAACATTTAAAAAAAATGCTGTAAAAAATAATATGCTTGCTCTATCTCCTTTTTCTCTATTCACCTCTGCTGATTCAGTCAAGTGGATGTGAAACTGGCAACTGGCTGGTAGGCCTAAGCCCACATAGGGCTGTTGAGCCATTGACAAACAAAAACTATCTCCTTTTTATTCCGTACGATCTGATTGTACGCGTATATTTGTATTGGTCCAACTCATCCATTACGCGTCCAATTTACTATTCACTTCAAATTATTCCATCAAATCTTGGATAATACTTATAAACTATTTGGCAAGATTTGAAGCAATTTGATTGTCTTTGAAGGAACTTGAAACTGATTGATGGTCTTGTAAGGGATTTGTAACAATTTGATGGTCTGTAGAGGAACTTGGAGTAATCATTTGTTGGTCTTCCAAAATTTTTGAAGTGATTTGATGGTCTTTGAAGGGACTTGAATCAATATTTTTCTTCCTGGAGGTACCTACTTTTGCTTTGAAGGTTGCTTTTGAGATTTGAAGCGAATTGATGGTCTTTGAAAGTAACTTGGAGCAATTTTTCTTTTTGAAGGTTTTTTGCTTTGAAGGTATTTGAAGTAATTCTATGGTATCTGAAGGGATTTTATGTGAATTGATGGTCTTTGAATGGAACATGAAGCAATTTTATGCATTTTGAAGCTCTTTTACTTTATTGGATGACAATTTTAATAGCATACATACTTCAACACTTCACCGAAAACTGCGATTGCTCTCATTTATTAGTCAACTATTTCCGGAAGCGACTAGCCACGTGTACTTTGTCTATGATAAAAAAATACAAGTTTTATCCTCAATCTGCACGAGCGACGGAGAGAGAGAGAGAGAGTGAAAGAGAGAGTGAGTGAGAAGAGCAGGAAAGACAAGCTCCAGTATTCCAGGAGAAGAGAAAGCCTCTCTACTCTCGCCTTGTTATGTTCTCAGCATCCTGTTCGAATGCAGAAGTAATGGAGAATGCAAGGGAAGAATGTGAAATGTGACTAAGGAATGTTGAAATGGAAGTCACACGATACACAGAGATTATCGTCTTGACTCTTCGAAATTGAATTTATAATTTATTGTTGTTTCCTCTACTAACCATGATTGTATTGCTGCGACTTGTTTCGAATCATAGATTGAAAGAACAAATACAATAATTGAAATATGTAATTATGTATTAATCGATTTTATGGTTTTCCATAACGAAATACATGTAGAGAATTCTGTTAAAGTAACGACTTGTATTTCACTGTAAATACTCGTAATTAATGCCATTACTTACATTATTAGGGCTGATGAAGCTCCTCATCAGGAGTTAAATGCTTTCCAACTATGTCCAATAATGTAGGTGATAGGATTGATTATTCACAGTGAAATACAAGTCGTTACTTTAACAGAATATAATTTTTATTTTGTTTCCTCATTGTATTGCAGCGAGTTGTTTCAAAAGATAGAGAGTAAAATATCGAATACAATATTATTGTAGTATGTAATTATTAACTAATCCTACTACCCATGCATTCTGGATGAGAATAGAGTGGATGTATAATTTTTATTTTTTTGAAATTACTTCATATAACCTGTTTTATTACAATTTGTTTTGAATTTTAACACATTTGAGCCATTAGACATTCAATTCTGTAATTATAACATATTCGCTGTTCAAATTCAATGTATTGAACACAATAATGGTGTCGTGAACTAAGTTTGTTGTAAAAGAAGATCTGGATTCACTGTACCAGAATCGCACTGTTTAGTCCCAGATATTAGCCTTTTTGACTCCTTGTCTATAGGCTAAGTTAGCCTTTTATCTGTGGTTTTACAAACTTCTTCAGCAGGGAACTAAAGCTCAATATTCAACGTCGGACGGGAAATAGCTCACTAAGCAATGCTCTCATTACGTGTAGTGGGTATAAAAATTAGAGGAAATAAATCCTAATTGCATTCCATGCCCGAGAAAATAATCACGAAGCTAATTGCTTGTGAGAGAAAAAAAAACACTTTTGAAGGATTACCTACTGAAACAAGGTAGGTTGTAATTATTGAATGAGGAGGATCTCGCATCTCTTACGCACGCACACTCACCGGCGGCCATTTTAAAACCGGTCAAGTCAAGTGTAGCGTGCCGCTAATGGCGGGATGATTTCAAAAGCTAATTGCTTCGCCAGAAAAATGTCATTGCTTTCCAGAAACAAGTGGATTGCAGTCACGTCACGTCTGTGAGCCCATCTTCATAATCAGGCCGGGTTTCGAAATTTAGCCTACCTGAACAGCTGCAGATTATATAATTGATGGAAGATTACTATTTAGAGAAGGCGTTAAAATACTCAAGGCTTTGACAAAATTGATAAAAGCTATTGAGTCCACAATATTGTTGGAAATGATAAAATGCAGTTCGAAATATTCAGAATTGGAATTTACAGTAGTAACTGGTGAATCAAGTATGGCTACACTTCATGAGAGAGTAGTTGAACGTATATCAGGATTAATTTGAATTGTCAGAAAACAGCTGTTTCGGCAATAAGTAAACAGTGATTTTGACACAATAATACAAATGCTTGAAAACCTTTAAAGTCTTTAGAAGACCTTTTTTGAAGAAGGCCTTTCAAAGAATACCTTTTTAAAAGACCTTTTCAATAATCTTAATCTGCGAGATTCAACATTTGTAGGTTAAGTATTGTGATATTGATTTTTGAAACAGCTGTTTTCTGCCAAGTTGAATTGATCCTGCTATATGTATCGAAGTACTCTCGGAATATAGACAGTGGGGCAATGTTTGTTTGTAGTTTCATTGGTGATTATATTTACAGGATGCCATCAAATGTGACGAATTATGTAGAAAATAGACGCCTTCTAAACAAGCATGAATTCAGAAAGTTTAAAACACGAAAAGCAGGAGAATGGTGAGTGGGGAGCAGGGAGAAATTGATGTAGCCCTATGTAGGAGAGGAAGAACAAAAAGAAACAAGAATGATCAGAGAATCGGAGAAAACTAATATAAAATACAGGAAAAACAAGAAGAAAAATTAGATTAATAAAGCTAAATATATAATAGACAAGTAATAGGAGAAAAACCAGGGAAGAATTACTTTCCGTGTCCGGCCGACACCTTAAATTTTTCCTCTCCAGAAAAGAGCAGCATTTATTGCCTTGTTAGTTATTTCTAAAATATCATGGAAAAGAATGAAAGAAGGAAAGAATAGATAGATAGAAAAGAGGAAGATCACGAAAACTGAAGAGAAGTAGAAAATCGACAAAAATGGGAGAATAACACGGAGATAATAGAAGGAAAGAATGGAGGAAGAACAAACAAGATAAATGAAGACAAATACGAGGTAGAACAATAGACATGAATGAGGTGTGTATAAAAGAAGCAATAATGGAAAAGAATGAATTTGGTACCAATCACGAAGAAGATCCGGGTAGAGGTCCCGCCTACAGACACGCCTCGAAGCTCCGCCTCCTTTCTCCTGATTGATCAGCGATGTATTTCTGAACTCCACCGATATGGAGCAGTAGCTACTGGGTGGTGTAGGCCTACAACTGCTGCTGCTCATGTAGATGGCGATAATACTATACTTAAATTTTATAGGCTACTTATTTTTGTTCAATGAATGAGAATAGAATGTTTTGATTAAATAGAACACTCTTTTAGACTCCAATTCCTGTCAATAGATAGTAAAGTAGTTAAGCCTCAATATGTTTTTAATGAGATGAGTTGTGGGTAGACGCCATTTTATACTTTCATTATTATTATTCAATATTTATATAAGTGTATTATCATACGAAGTCTGAAAAACTTCTTCTATCATTGTAATCATAATCATCTATCATCTCTTATCTTGTAATATTTACAGTAATCGATTGCTATCCGATCAATTTTGAGAATTTCTCAGACTTTCCCTTCTTTGAATTTTGACATCTTTTCAATTCTTATATCTTTTTCATTAGTTATTATTATTTTTGAATAATCTTCATCTTCTCTGAGACGTTTGTCTTTTGTTCTATTGCAAATACAAATCAAAGACAATAATAATCATTATTATACAATACAGTATTACTATTGTCTCTATTCCATAATAATGCCTGATAAATAATGCTATATGCTATATAATAATGCCTGATTTCTAAATCCAGCTCTTGTTTCTAATACTTGTGAGAGTGAAAATGCGAATTCTCTATCTATTATGGAATTTTTTCCTCTCCAATCTAATATATAATATAATTATTATACATCTCTCTTTCAGTTGAAGTACAATTGTTGTTATTTTAATTTATTTTATGGGTCTCCCCACCGATAAAAAGCCATACGATAAAAATAAAAATTATGAAAATTGTAAATGGACGTTTTTCGAGAATATTCTATTTTCTTTGTATTACATTGGTAGAAAACTCACGATTTCAATTTATTGTAAACTGGCGATTTTTCAAGATTATTCTATTTTTTTTTGTAGCATTTGCATTTGTAGAGTAAAAATCATGAATTTCCCTGATAACATTTTCTTCCTTTATCTCACTTAAAATATTCATTCCAACTTTTTTCATACACTTTTTACGTACTTTGACGTTTTAATCATTCAACCCTTTTTTAATTATACACTACATTCATCTTTCTTTTCAAGTATCTAAATGTATGTAAATAATGTGGTTACTCCAGTTCCACTCCTTTTATAATAATTGCGCATCAAATTTTCTCCTCGTATTATCTTGACCATCGACTAGCGCGACTCGCAGTTAGAAAGGCGGATGCAACGGTGGGTGTGTTTTATGTGGGGGGTTTGAGGGGGGGGGGGGGTTGGCTTGGTTGAGGAGGTCACTTTCTCGCGTCCTTGCAAGGTCCTCGCTTCTGTCTCCTGCTTCTTCTTCTTCTACTTCATCATACTTTCTTCTTCTTCCTCTTCCATCTCCCTCTGATGACGACTGCACTGCTGACTCTCCCTTTATGGCACGCCAATCCCACGACAGCACTCTTCAACAAGTCCACTCTTTCACACCGGATCTAGAAGAGGATAGGCTACTTATCTGTCCAATACGATCCCACCTGGTTCAGCCGCTCGGGGTCAATGACCTCTGGTCGCCGCGGCGGACTGACAAGCTAAGGCCACGGCAGACAACTATATAAACGGAATGTCCCAAAAAATAGTGAAACCATTACCACTACGTTATTTAAAAACTATCATAAAATATTATTAAATTATGTGAAGAGGAGAGTGAGAAAGACAGAGATATGAGAGGGATAAGATAAGATAAGATTTCTTTATACATGTTAATAACTATAGCAGCATCCATTTAACTTGTCAAAAATGATGGAGATTTCTGCATATGATTGAACAAAGTAGGCCTACTTAACCTCATTTACAAATGAATCTCGCAGATTATTGAAAAGGGTCTTTTAAATAAAAGTTATTCTTTAAAACTTACAAAGATTTTTAAGACTTTTAACATCTGTATTTTGATACTGTATACATGAAATCACTGTAGAGATCTGAAATACTGAAACATGTCTGATTTTATCATTAAACGTGAGAGAGAGAGAGAGAGAGAGAGAGAGAGAGAGAGTGAGTGAGAACGACTGATAGGAAGTTATGAATAAAGAGGGTGTGTTGTGTCTGTGTGTGAGAGAGTAAGAAGATGGGTGCAGAAGTGAGAAAGCCTTTTATAGTCATCAGATTGGATAAAATAGGATGATGTCGACCCACTTGTGCGAGTGCGTGTGGTGTCGGGTGCGTGTGATCACCAACCTTGTCTGGAATGTGAGTTGGTGAAACAACACTTTCTTTTCCACATCACCATCTCACCACACCAGAACCGCTCACCATTCACTTTTGAATGCCTACTTGAAAAAGCTTGAATTTTCAGTAGGATAAGTATTTCGAATTGGAAAATTTTTAATTTTTATAGCCTAAACCCTAGACTAGCCCTATACTGAGTGTTCCAAAAACAGTAACTCCAGTCTCCAATTTACCACCTCAAGCTGATATTATACCGGAAATATCCGGCGAAAAAAGTCCTTAGTTTTCCAGAAACCGGCCATCTTTCTTTTACAACAGTTTGCATCATAGACTAAGCAATAAATTAGATTTATTGACATTCTTTTCAGAACAACAGCCTCTCATAGATTAACCAATATTAGAAATTAATTAATAATATGAATGGATTATCTTTGGTTTTTGTCATATCTCGTAGGTGGATCAAAATAATTTTTCCATAAAATCTGGTCGCTTTACGAATAAAAGCATGGTGTACAATACAAAAATGATGACCAATATTCGGTAAAAGAATAAAAACAAATTTTGTCAATTCCACAGTATTTATTAATTAAAAAACCAAACTTAAGTTTCAATGCTCATGGCATCATCTTCAGTGGTTGAGCCTAAACTGAATTTGGATATGAAAATGTACATGACCTGAGGTTATACTCTTTAAATTATTTCTCACGATCTTTTACTACCTTTCTTCTACTTTCTTCTACTTTCTCCAACTCTTCACTCTCTCTTATTCGTTTTAAAATAAAAGCTCGTGGTTCTAAAATATTTATCACGTGGTTGAACCATAGACCTGGTAATGAAGAATAGTATATAAAATCAATTAATCAATATTTTTCTCTTTCCACTCTTTCAATTATTTCTCACGATCTTTTACCATCTTTCTTCTACTTTCTTCAACTCTTCACTCTCTCTTTCTTTCTTCTACTCTCTCCAATTCCTCACTTACTCCCTCTCTTTACTCAACTTTACTCAACTTTAAGTCTTAGAAACTATAATATTATAATTGTATAGGAGGTTATGTCTCTCTTTCTTTCCCTCTCTTCTCTCTCTCACTCAAAGGAAATACAATCTTCGCAATCAATCAATCAATCAATCAATCAATCAATCAATCTCTTTGTTTCTACAACACTTCTCACTCTCTCTTGGTCTCTACAACTCTTCACTATCTCTAATCAACTCTCTTCTCCTTGCAACTCTTCTCTATCTCTCTCTATCCTTCTCACTCTCTCTCTCGCGGTTCCTCTCACTCTTTCTCTCTCTCTCTCACCCATTCACCTATAGACGCCGAATGAATGAAAACGGTGCGCCGGTCATTGTGGTCACATGATTACTGGGACGGACGGTCACTTGCCACGAGCCAACGCAAGAAGGCTGAACGCAAGAAGCCAGCCGAGGGGTCAACGACCCTCCATGCCGACAAGTCTAGTAGTAGTAACCCTATTCTAATTCGTCGAATTGAAATGTTGAAGTAAGAGCGGCTTGCACAGAGAAGACTGGAGTTTGAGATTCCAGCTTATGCGAGAATATTGTGAAGGTTTCGAAAAACAATCAAAGAGTAATTCTACTCGAATGATTTCACTTGTTGCCTATTCCCTATGTATAGCAGGTTCATTTAACTTGTCAGAAAACGTATGTTTCGACGAGCAATATCACAATACTTGACCTACAAATGCTGAATCTCGCAGATTACTGAAAATGTATTTTAAAAAGTTATTCTTTGAAAGGGCTTTTAAAAAGGTCTTAAAGACTTTAAAAGTCTTTTAAGCCTTTTGATTATTGTGTCAAAATCACTGTTTACTTATTACCGAAACAGCTGATTTCTGACAAGTTAAAATGATCCTGCTATACATACATGGTCGAATTTTCTGGGCTGAAGCATGGTGCATAAATTATGCTTTCAAGCATAGGATGTTGGTAGCACCCAAAACTCGTTCAAGTGTGGACATCAGTCAGTGGAGAAATTGTTACTCTCTAGGAGAGTTAATATCAGTTATATTATAATATATTGTGTTGAATTGTGTTGTATATAATATATTGTGTTGAATTAAATAAAATTTGAACAGTCATAGTCTTGGGCGGTCTTTCATGTAACAGATCTCAGACAAGTTTTTTTCACATTTCAAGGGGGTTCCAGACCACCATGTGAGTGATAATGATGCAGAAAACCAACTGGTTGTCTATCTTTTGCTGTCTCTACGGTTCTCTATCAGCTATTTTTTGTCATTTTGTAACCAATTTGAGCGGCCATGTTTTACAATATTGCTCAACTTATTGGAATAGGGACGTCTCCCCACCAATAGAAGCCGTGAGGCTAGGCGTACTCCGGTTAGTCAAGACAAGACAAGACGAGATTAGTCGCATTTAGTACAGTACTTCACATAGTTGCTTATGAAGCAACACACACCGATTAGTCATTGCATCAGTGTGTGCTTACAAGCAACTAATTTGAATTAGTCTTGTCTTGACTAAACTTAGTCAATCCTAGATACTGGGTTATTACTTAAATGTACCATATAAGTTCTTACGTTGTGTTTGGCTTAGTGTAATATTATGAAACATGTTTCGTTCAAAGTGTTTTTTATAACTTTTTTGTGACCATAAGTGATAGGCCTAGTAAATTGTTCATTTAATGACGTTTTTTTTTTGTAGAAAAGTTGTAGAATTGTTGAATGGCAAGGCAACCCAGATGAGACCAATCTGGTTTGAAACGGGCGCGGTTTGGTTTGAGTGCACTCGCATAATAGCCATAGAACTATATAACATTATTTTTACTATGGATATACAGTATTACTGTGATAGAAGCAAATCACTTCACTGCTAGTGGCAATTATTGTCATAGAAACTGGATAGAATGAGATTCCGGTTCAACCTTCAATCCGTCGTCTCTTCTTGCAACATCTGACATATAACTATCACAATTCTCAACATTTGAAGAAGGAAAAAGCAATTTGAGGACAGTGCAGGTTTCTATCCTACTACGACTAGTCAAATAGCGGATCAAGTCGTACACTTAGGCCACTCGGATCAAGAAGACGAGATTGTCACGTTTAGTCACAGAAATTACAGCTTATGAAGCAGCACACACCGATGCAATGACTAATCGGTGTGTGTTGCTTCATAAGCAACTATGTGAAGTACTGTGACTAAACGTTACTAATCTCGTCGTGTCTTGTCTTGTCGTTTCTGATTTCATGATTCTTTTCTTTTCCAAGCTTAATTTCTTTTATTATTGAATCTCTTTGTAGTGATTGATAGATCTTTGTATAAGTTATGTTTATATCGAATAGGCTTCATGCTTCCACTATTGTGATTGTAACTAGTGGTAGAATGCAGGTAAAAAATTATTTCAATTGCACAATAATTACAAGTAGGTATGATAATACTCAAGAATGATGAAAACCATAATCAAAGAATGCATTATGTTTGCAAGTTGAATTGAATCGGCAAGGTCGCTGTTTTTTTAGAAGACTACTGGTTGGAAACTAGTTTATCCTCGAGTCCTTGACTATAATGCTTTGTAACGTAACCACAGGTGTGTTATTTACTATGATACATCATTATTGGTTGTACGGTGATTCTCCTACAATTATTACAACTCTTGCAATAATTGTTGTAATGTACTGAGTAGCATAATAATCCGGTTCAGTTGAAGCTTGCATCTTGATTGAGAAACTACATAGGTTAAGAAAAAAGGTTCATATCATTATTCTGATGCATAAGATAAGATCAGTCAAGGTCACCAGATTACTGTGATAGTGTGTACCTTCAATAAAGTATCTCAAATCACAAATAAAACATTCCATGTATCTATTATATGTATATATTGTATCTATGTATCTATATTGTAGTAATTAGTTGGTCCATGCTCAGAGCTCTGTACAGAAGACTAGCTAAACCCGTTATACGTTATCAAGCCTCAACTTTATTATTTTTCATCTTTTCTTATCTGCAGTGGGAGAATTTCCCAGATTTTTTTTAATCAAACAGCATTGGAATTTTAGAATCAGTATAGACTAAAAATTTTTTACTGTATTGACTTCAATAGAAATCAGTATTGACTTCATCTGAAATAAAATAAGTGAATCAGTTCTCTAAAAATTAAATTTTTTTAAATGAACCCAGAAACTTGATTGGCTACTTTCAACAATCCGGCTGATTACTTCAAACTCCGGCTTTCAAAATTGATGATGTTGGCAATAAAAGTTGTGAATGCTTTTCTGTACAGAATTCTTTCTGTCTATAGACGCAACGATCACGAATCAATCAAGACGATTTAAAAATGAGTTCACTCTGGTGTGACTTCTCCCATTCTAGGTGTTTGCGAATTCTAGCAAACCACATCGAACTCCAGAGAACGTTCTTCACTAGTTCTCATCGAACTAGTGAAGAGAAGATTACTTTTTAATTTCTTTGACAGTAACAATAATGCACTAGTATACTTAAAAATTAGAATTAACAGGATCACCAACAACTATCTCCCTTACCAACTATTCATTGTAGTGTATTACAATGAATAGTTGCTATACTATACAATAATAATAGCTTCAATCCATTGTAGCACAGCCCCCTCTAAACTACTCCTCAAGCCCCCTCTATAGTTTAGAGGGGGCTATGATTGAGTAGTCTTCAGTTTCTTTTAGTACATATTTTCGCTACTAGAGCACACTACCTACTCGGAACGATCAGCTTCAGTACTTGGATTCTTTGGTAGATGGCGTTGAATGTAACTGGCTTATCACAAGGCCTTGGCTTATCAGCGGAGGTTTCATTTGTCGTCATACAGGCGATTACTATAAATTTAGGCTAGACGTACACCGGTTAGTCAAGACAAGACAAGACGAGATTAGTCACGTTTAGTCACAGTACTTCACATAGCTGCTCATGAAGCAACACACACCAATTAGTCATTGCATCGGTGTGTGCTGCTTCATAAGCAACTATGTGAATTAATGTGACTAAAAGTGACTAATCTCGTCTTGTCTTGACTAACCGGTGTACGCCTAGCCTAATAATGCACCACACAAATTATTAAACAGGCGATAAAACTATTATAGTGCACCATACAAATTATTCCCAGGAAGGAATTGCTAGAGTAATTTGCTAGAAGTAGCGAAGAGATTTATTGTTATGAAATGTGAAGTATTTGCCTAATAGTATATTACACTTGCCTTAATAGTAGTCTATATTGGAAACTTGGAAAAGAAATTCACTTCTATCATTCGTAATTTTATGTTTTCCAGATCCTAAGTCCTTATTTCATTGAAATGAATCAATTTTTATAAATATAATCCATTAGTTCCCTTAATCCTAATCCATTAATTCCAGGAGTTCACCTGTACACGTGTTCCGACGATGCGGCACAGCACCGCGAAATGTACATCAACACATAATTTGTGAGTACAATCTTACGTTCTAAGTCAATTTAGTGTCTATAATCCATTAAGTAATTCAGAAATGAATGACCTGCTCGCTTCATCATGCTTGTACCAAAAATATTTTCTAATAATGGTTCTAATAATATTTCTGTTTATCTCTGATAATACTAATAGATCTCTGTTCAATTATGAGAGGGTATTTGATCAGAAATTCCAGTTTCAGAGGAAACTGAATGATTATCGAATTTTGTGACTTATGGTTTTATGAAGCAGGCCCCTGATCGAAAAATTAAAGTCTATTTCTAGTGTAACAATTATTATTGGAAGAACTAATAATACGGGAAAGCAGTGTTGAAACGAGAAAAGATACAATACTAGATAGAATCCATTGAATTATATATTTCCACCAAGAGAACAAGGAAAAGTATATGATCCTTCAACATATACTTAGTGAAGCTAATTCATTGTTTTTCCTTCCCCTCTTTCTTCCCATTTGCTAGTATTTCTTTCGGTATTCCTTTCTTCTTCTTCTCAACGTTTCAGATCTCTCGAAATCTTTCATCGCTTGACAGCGATTGCGTACGTTTTTATACTAGAGAATGTAATTTCTCCACGATTGCAAAAGAATCGCAGAGTAATAAAAAAGGTAATCTCAAGTGTTTTGTCTTATTTTTATAGCTTTCTTTCCCGCTACAGTATAAAACCTCGCTGAAGGCATAATATCAAAGCTTTGAAAGCCTTCAGTCAATAATGCAAGCGCTGCTTCATCTCGTTTCAACATTCTTCCATCGATCTGGGATTTAATTCCAGTGAAATGATGCAAGTCTTCTGGAATGAATCGACTGATAAGAACAAAGGCTATCAGAAAATAAAGACTGCAGTCTGGCTTGAAATCCAAGTATTGAACTTGATTCGATGAAAAGAATCGGAGAATCTGTGGGAACAATGTTTGAAGAATCACTTGAGTTCCCACTCGTGACCGAAATACGGGATTTGGTACCGCTGGACTAGCCAACTATAATTATACAGAACATTTCAATTTCAAGTCACGATAGTACAGGATTTATCGATTAGGATTAAGGGAACTAATGGATTATATTTATAAAATTGATTCATTTCAATGAAATAAGGACTTAGGATCTGGAAAACATAAAATTACGAATGATAGAAGTGAATTTCTTTTCCAAGTTTCCAATATTGAATCTCAACTGAAAATAATGTAGTAGTCATGGGAAAATGTCGGACGAGACGAGACGAAAAACCATCGGTCTCGACTGCCAAAAAACAGTCGTCATCTCTCATCATCACCCCTCTCATTATCCACGCACAAGCCTAGAGCTCATGTGGGCATCACCCTTAGTGAAAAAAATTCAGCGCCGGATCTACAAATTAGATTATTACATTTCGTACAATTTCATTGTTATTAGTTTATCAAGGCGGTCTCAATTTGTAGATCATAAGCTAAATACGGCCAAAATAGGGAATTTTTATTTGAATAATAGAAACTATTATTTTCATAATTTAATTGCAATGGGATAAAACGATAAATATCCAAATTCATGGATTGTAAATAATTGAGTAAGGTTGAATAATTTGAATTTGTGAGAATTGCGGAGAAAGCTGGAAGCAGAGACAATTATTATTATTCTACTTCTTATTAATAGAATTGTCTGTGCAGAAACTAACATTGAGAAGCCGCAAGAAAAGTGGGAGTTGCAATAATTAAGAAGTAAGTTGAAACGCTTTTAAATAATTGGTCTGATTGACCAATGAGCTGAACGGACGCCATTTTACAATTTCGACCAATTAGAAGTTAGCAGCTCGTAAACGTCAGATGGACTGTCAGGCGTCATGTGACATTTTCGTACAGCTGGCTCCTGATTGGTTGAAATCGTAAGATGGCGACTGCTGTTCACCCGGCCAATGGGAAGGCTCGTTGAATTTGGAGGCGTGACTTACTACAACAGAATTGCCACTCTTTTTTGTTCGAATTTTATGTTTTTCTCGACATTTCTCTTAATGATACTAATTCATTCAACATTTCATGTTACTTTGTTCAACATTCATTAAGAATGTATCAATTCTATTGATACAGTATATCTAATAATCATTTAAGATTTGAATTTGGAAATATAATGTGAGAAAGGGTATATTGAAAAATAGAATAATTTAATGATAAACTAGCCTACATACGACTTCAATTAACTATTCAATCAGTTCTATAAAAAGATTCAATTTAATGTATCTGAGTTAGTTTTTTTCTAGTAATAACACAATGAACTGGGGAAAAGCTTGAAAAATGTGTTTCTAAGTATCATTCTTGTGATTCCTGCACACCATGCATGTCATTCCTGTCATGGTGATTATTCAAGGATAGGTCTTCAAAATCGAAACCAAATTCATTTACTGCGATAAGAAATACAAATTCGTGTAACATCATGCTTCTCATACAATTTACTTATCTTGTTATTATTCGATCCCAACAGCTTACAATTCCAATCAATATCTTCCAGCAAATTGAAAACAACTTGACTATAATAGGCTTACATTTTGCAGGCATTGTTGAAATGTACAACACAACTCCACACCGTCCTTTTCTGCAGTGAACGGCCATTTCTGATGATACTTCTGGTGTGGACAGCTGCTGCTTCAGAAAGCATTCAGTCGCTGCACAAAAGGAAATCAAACCATCGTCGCTTTTGTCTGCTGAAGCGGGCTTTGCCTTGCCAAGTCCTCTAAGCCCCCACTTGTGCCGGGTAAGTCCTCACTTTCATGCGCTTTGTTTCAGCGGCGGCTTGAAATCAGCGCTAGGAATATGAGCAAACAGTATTGTGTGCAGCAATCAGTAGTCTTCCGTTTTGAACGGTGCTGCTTACCACTATTTACCGATGAATTCGACATCTCTAATCCCCAATAGGTATCGGAGATTCTCCTTTTCGTTATTCTGAATTATATATCTATACTCTCCTTTATATATATATATATATATATATATATAAGAACCTTTTTCAAAATTAGTGAACATTTTGCAAAGTGAATGAACTTCAACCTAATGGAATTAGGTTATAAACGGCAGTGGAACTTCACCTTAGTTCCCACCAACCATAACTCAATACGTTATAGATAGCTATATAACCATATTCTGTGATATGATATATAATTCTGTGTTTATATAGCTTAATTTGTATGATATGATAAGATAGAAGTGAGCTGATGAATGACGTGAGTTATGAGAGAAGACAATAATTATCCTAGATGGCATCATGTTTAAATAATAATATGTTGGTTTTAGGCACTCACTTGAGAACTTCAATAATTTAGTTATACTTAATACATTGTTTTTTTATAAAGCGATGCTTACCGAAAGACCTTCAAATAAGTATAAGTGGCTAGTATTAGTAAGTGACGTAAACCAGTTACGCTGGGGCTTGGGGGGCTAAGCCTCCCAAATTACTGTAGCTAATGTCATAAATGTAGTTATATAATAGTTAAACGACTATGTTCTATTTCAATGTTTGCCGTACAGGTTTGGAATTGTTCCGTTCCAGTTTTTTAAAATTGGATCATATTGAACAAGGAACGTTTCATAATATAGCATCCGTTAAATAAAGTCGTTATTATCATACAAGTTTCAAATTCCATTTTGAAAAAGCTACTGTTTCCATTTCAATTATGAAACTGTAATCATTGCGTTATGACACGGTCGTAGATAAAAATAATGACAGTTTTAATGTTGTTTTGAAAAAATGTAGTTCTTTTATATTCAATCTATAAGTTAGTCTCTTTATTCGTAATATATAGTGGAAATATTTTGCAAACTTTACTTTATTCGTAATTTATTTCGGAAACCAAAAATAACACCACTGATAAGAATTAATGCTGTATATCACGGTATACTGCAAAGAAGGAGTATATATACCGTGCTGTATACATAGTACACTATCATTGTTCTTGAAGAGATGAGGGGAGTTTTCCACCATCGTTGAACAACAAATTCTAGCCGCCGCAAACAAAAGCATCCAGTCAGCAATTTTACTAAGTGAACGAAGATAACTCCTGCAATCTGAATGATGGAACGGCCGAAAGCAAGCGAACTGCCACACATAGGTATAGCTCCATGGTAGCCACAGCTGGAAATCGGGCATTTACAGATATAGTTCTCAATGGCAAGCCTTCCATTTCAACCACGCTACCATTTAATGAGCAGATCGATGTAGGCCTTGTTTTATGGAAGGGAAACATTGGAGAAACTGTGATAACTGAAGTGATAACTCAGTAGTCATCAGCATTTATGTTTCATGTTTACTTTTATTGTATGAGTTTTTCCATAAGGTTAGGTTACCTAGCGAATGATCATCAAAGTTATAAATAAAGATATATAATCGCATCTATTTGCCCATTCCAGTAAAATTAATGAATTTTGAGATTTGAGATGAGATATTGCACTAAAGTTGAAGATGTGACTGGATAATTAAATTAGGACCATGTGAAGTGGAAAATAAATCCTTATGGTGTCTTGTAAATGCAATATGCAGAGTAGGATCTTTTTCAGATGTAATCTGAACCATAAGAAATAGCCAATCAATTTCATAAGAAATCCTACAATAAAGGGCAGTCTAGTTGGTACCTATTATAGTAGACTATTGCGTCATATCTTAGTCAATAGATAACGACTCCGTTTCATTTTATTGGGAAAATAACTAGCTTCTTCTGGAAAATATCTTGTTAGTCCGATGCAAGATAGAAAATATTTTCAATTGAATGCGAAGGAACTCTATTCGATGACGTGAGGCAAGTAATAGGCGGTGTGATTGCTTGTATTCAATTTCACAAACATCAATATTTCATCCTCTTTCAAGAAGGAGAAGGAAGAGGCTAAGGAGAAGTGAAAGAAAACGAAGAGGAGGAGAGGAGGAGAAGAGAAGAGCAAGATGAAGAAGGAGGACAAAGAGACAGAGAGGCAGAGAAGGAGTAGGAGGAGGAGAAAAAGGTGAAGGAATAGGGAGATTAGGAGGAGGAGAGAAAGAAGAAGAAGGTGAAGAAATAGCGAGATGAGAAGGAGGAGGAGAAAAGAAGAAGGAGAAGAAATAGGAAGATGGAAGGAGGAGGAGAAGGAGGAGGAGGAGGAGGAGAAGAAGAAGAAGAAGAAGAAGAAGAAGAAGAAGAAGAAGAAGAAGAAGAAGAAGAAGAAGAAGAAGAAGAAGAAGAAGAAGAAGAAGAAGAAGAAGAAGAAGAAGAAGAAGAAGAAGGAGAAGAATTAGAAGATGAGAAGGAGGAGGAGGAGGAGGAGGAGGAGGAGGAGAAGGAAAAAGAGAAGAAGAAAATGATAAAGGGAGAAGTAGTTATAGGATGGAAGCAGCGGAGAAGTACGAGGAGGACTAGTAGGAAGCGAAGGGGAAAAGGAAAAGATTAAGAAGAGAGAGAAAATGATGAAAATAGAAAGAGACAAACCTATACTCACCATTGTAATAATAAGCGAAGTGTCCAAATGTCCGCATTTCCAAGGCCTGATTTTTGATGTTCAATTACTTAACGTGCAGCTCTGGTCCGTGCCAGAAACGATTTTCTCACTTTTCCCAATCTTTCCCAGCTGTTGCAGTAGTAACGGTGTCTTCTCATTTCTTCCTACAAGAGCAGTAGAACAACAAAAAATAAGCTGTGGGTATAGCAGGATTCTTTTAACTTGTCAGAAAACAGTTGACTTAATGTTAGTATACGAGTGTACATCAATCAGCTTTTTCTGACAATTTAAAAGAATCCTGCTATATATTGTGTACTGAGAGAAAACTAGAAAAAAAATGGCAGCTTAGTACTGCAATAAATATGTTACGAATTAGAAAAAAATGCAAGTGTGTGGAACTTTATAAGTACCTTATACTATATTATTTTCAAAGTCCTTGTTTGTGATCGGAATTATCGTTAAAAATAGATTATGAACTGGAAGTCGGCTACAATTATGCAACTGATGCTATACACGGCAACAATTACATAGCTACAATATTTTTATGTGACAGACTGCGGTCCCATTCATGTCTAATGTTTGTCCGCTTTTTTCCTGTTCTACTGGACTTGTGAACTCATGAAACAGGCCCCAGTTTGAAAAATTTTGGAGCAATTAACTAGTTTAAACTCTTGTAAATAAGAATATTGTAGTGGAAATAAGTTTGTATCCTAATAAATTTGTAATGAAATTCTAATATTTCTTTAAAAACTTGGTGTCATGTAAAATCATCAATACTCTCTAGTTCTCTTTTTGATCGACTTCACTCTTAAAATTACTAGATTTTCAATAAAAACTCACACAATTTAATTGCAACTTCTCATGCCACCCATTTTGATAATGAGATACTACACTGATAGGCTCTTAAATAGAGCCATTAAAGTGATAAACAGCGCCCCGACACGAATAGCTATCTCATCCGATTTCTGATTTTAAAATTGAATTAAGTACCCCGTAGCTGCTCAAGAATATTCATTATGCATGGAGCTGATATTAGATTACATGAATGTTGTACTTAAACGTTGAATGAGGAAAGAAATATTAGCATAAATAAAGTAGGCTAAGGTGCACGGAAAAAGATTAGGGATGCTTCGTTATTATGCATATTTAGTGTCATGTCCCTTCATTTATCTAGTTTGAGGGGTGGTTCAGGGTTGGTAAGGGATGATAATAGAAGAGGCAAAAGTGGGTGAGCGTGCGCTATGTGACCCTTATGGAGAGGAAACTCCTCGGGGAACAACCACCTGAAGCTCTCAGCAATATTATATTGAAACCTCCAACCCCAGAAACCTTCTCAAATTCCCCCAGATCTCAACTACAGAATTCTCCCTAAAAGCCACCAGATCTCAACCTCATAAATCTCCCCAAAAATCCCCAGATCTTGACCCCAGAAACCTCCTCAAATTCCCCCAGATCTCAACCCCAGAATTCCCCCTAAAAGCCTTCAGATCTCAACCCCAGAGTTCTCCCCCAAAACCCCCAGATACCTCCAGATCTCAAACCCTCAAACCTCCAGATCTCAAACTCCGAGACCTCCCAGGGAACCCGTAGTTCTCAACCTCACAAACTTCCCCAAAAACCTCCAGCTCTCAACCCCCGAAACTTCCTCAAGAACGCATAGCTCTCAACCTCATTAACGTCCCCAGAAACCTCACCAGATCTTAACCCCAGAAACCTCCCCAAAAACTTTCAGAACTCAAACCCAGAAACCTCCTGATCTCAACCTTAGTAATGATTTGGTTTTAGTCATATGAAACTCCAAAATATCGTGTTATTTTTATAGTAATAATAATATTGTCTGAGGATTGTCCCATCCTCTGTCTACTTTTGTGGATGTTTGGGATGTAGTGAAAAACTAAACTAAACTAGTGAAAAACTGAACTAAACCATACTGTTACTAATTATCTGTTACTATATTGTTATCTGTGACTAAACTAATACGCGTTGCTAGTTGCGTATCACAACCCCGATGATACGTTGCTAGTTGCGTATCACACAGGAGCCTCCTGCTTCCAATCAGTTTGGCGGCACTTGTGCGAAGCATGTCGTGCCTTGTGAGTGAAGCGGCAGACGCGTGGCTAGCAACAGCTACTCGGGAGCGTATCCGACCGCGGCTTGCAACACAAAACGCGCGTAACTAAAGCGCAGAGTGGTTCAACAAGTGACAACAGCCACCAGCAACCTGTTGTTAGCACTGCACTGCTTTCCCTCCTGCTCCGACAAAACTTACTCCCTCAACTGCCGACGACGACAAGGTTAATTTCCCTTGCTATCTGTTTGTAGTTTGAGAAAGTTTTGTTCAATTAGATGGTGTGTGGAGGTATCTAGACGCACTTGGATTTAGTTGAAGCTCACTACCAGTTGCACGAAATCTGATTGAAATTAACGGCCGTTAAATGATGTCATTGAACTGATTTCAAATTTGATCGTTGGTTATCGGCGCCTTGGTTGCGTTAGATGACATTTGATTTCATTAGCAAAATGCACTTAGGGTCTTGGGTTAATTTAATTGAAATATGAAAATTGAGTTACAATCGAATTCAACGACTCTAAAATAACGGCATTACATTGACAATGGACGTGTTCATTGGTTCTTGCAGCATTGGATTCGTTCGGTGAAATAATTTGATTTCATGCATTATCTTAATGTACTTGAGGGAATTGAACTGAAATACTCAGGGCCACTTATACAAAAATACATTTGAATCACTTAAAAATGACTTCAAATTTGTAAAAATCTTATTGATGTTGTGGAATTAACAATTTCCTTTAGTGTTTTATTTGACTTCAAATTTGTTCATTGGTTCTCGTTGTATTGGTATTTTTAGATGGTATAATTTGATTTCATTATCTAAATGCACTTGGGAGTAATAGACTCGCACGAAAATTGTGTTCCTATTGAAGTCAACCACTCTAGAATAACGGCATCGGCATGAAATTGACAACAGACTCGTTCATTGGTTCTCTATGCTTGGTTTCGTAAGATATCATTTAAAGAAGGTTTAATTCAAATGGATTCTCATGAACTGGCCGTCAGCTCTTCTGAGCTTATAAAAAGTAGTACAGTATAATGTCCGAGTCTAAGCTCCGTGTCCCTGGGTGAAATGCAATACGTCATCGAAAAACGAGTCTTCGTCTCAGCCGTCAGGGACACGGAGCTTAGACTCGGGCAGTATATTGTTTCTCTGCAAAATTGGTTTGTTAAACACTTTTTACTAAGAAAACTCTACTTTTTTCGTGGTTTGAGCTATTGGGAAGTATAATTTGAATTGTTTTATTCTCTGCATGTACATAACAGGTATGTTTCACAGTCGTCATACAATTTTAAATAAACAATAACAATTTATGAGTCACATACTTTGGACTGTTTTCTAAATTGGAAGAGGGACAGTTTTGGGCGTAAGCCTGTTGAACCTTTCATTTAGTATGATTTGTTAATTTCTCAATAAATAAATAAATAATTCCACCTAAACTGATTGAATAAATTCAGACTGATGTTCCTTACAACGTCTAAAATATGTAGACATTTCTTAAATCACTCGTCGTTTTATTCTGCTGAATATGTGTCGAAATGTGACCCTAGTGTCAATAATTATGAATGTGTCAATAGTGATAAGAATGGTGGAATATTATATTATTTTCAGACAGTAAGCGAAAGTAATGGAATGCCCGAGTGGAATTCAACGTACTTTATGTTACCTTTTCATTTATTTTATTCGTTACTTTTGACATGTACGTGTCAAATTTTTACGTACAAGAAGATTTTCACGTATATCTTGATTTTATCTGTTACTTTTGACATCTGAATGCGTCAAAATTTGACCCAACCTAACCCCACTTATTCCAATAGCGTTTGAAATGATTGAATATTTTCGGTGAAAGTGGCGTAGTGCAGCACGAGTTGTGCATTATTGAGTACTGAGGCAGCGCTTTTTTCGAACAGTATGAGACAATGCCAAGGTTGACATCGTGAGTGAACTCGAGCGGGTTTGACATCCGCTGAGAACTCGAATAAAGAATGCAGATGGGGAGTGGACCTCGGGTTCCCATGCACTTTTCTTGTTTCCTATATAACCTGGAAACTGTCGTCGACTCTTCTCTTCCTACGGGCCTCACCAGGGGCCTACTACTACTTTGCACTCTCTTCTCCAATACTTCCAATCCTTTTTGTCTCTCTTCTCTTCACTTTCTCTTTCGTTTCCATCGCCTCCTTGTCACAATCCATCTACTTTTCGAACGTATATTCATGGCTAACACGCAACTAGAACGGTGAACTTGACGTTCTTAGATATTTATGTTTTCTTTTCTTCTTCTTCTTCTTCTTCTTCTTCTTCTTCTTCTTCTTCTTCTTCTTCTTCTTCTTCTTCTTCTTCTTCTTCTTCTTCTTCTTCTTCTTCTTCTTCTTCTTCTTCTTCTTCTTCCTTCTTTTTTTCTTCTTTGTTGTTCTTCTTTTCTTATTCTTCTTCTTTTCTCATTATTCTTCTTCTTACCTCTTGTCCTTCTCTTCTTTTCTTCTCCTTCTTTTTCCTTCTTTTTCTTCTCTTCTTTCTCTTCTTCTTCCTCTTCTTCTTCTTCTTCTTCTTCATTCTCTTCTCCTGTTCTTTCTTCTCCTCCTCCTTTTCTGTCTTCTTCCTTTTTACCTCCTACTGTCTTCCTTCTTCTCCTCTGTCTTTTACTTCTTCTTTATCTTCTGCTTATTTTTTTTTTCTTCTTCTTCTTTTTCTTCTTCTCCTTCTTCTCCTTCTCCTCCTCCTCCTCCTTCTTCTTCTTCTCGTCTCCTCTTCCTTCTTCTTCTTCTTCTTCTTCTTCTTCTTCTTCTTCTTCTTCTTCTTCTTCTTCTTCTTCTTCTTCTTCTTCTTGGCTTCTTGCTCTTCTTCTTCTTCTTCGTTCTCCTCCTCTTGTTCTTTTCCTCTTCTTCCCAGCCAACTGAGGACTTTCAACAGAGGCTCTCGAATTAGATTTTCTTCGCCCTCCTCCTTGTTATTTCTCTTTTTCCTCCTTATTCATCTTTTTCGGTCTCATTCCTTACGTTATTTGTCTCTGCCTTCAGTGAATCTGAAATTTCGCCTGTCGCCAAAACGGTTCTAACCTTGAAGGAATGAAATCTAGTTATTTTCCTTAGCAACCAATTCGGTTAGCTTATCAAATTACTCATTCAGGTAAATTTGTTTCAAAGAGATTATGAGTGTAAAATTATGATAGCAATGGAATAATCATGCTGAAAAATTCTCTAGAAAGCTGGAAAAAGACTAAACATTAATAATTTATTATAGTTTGGCATTCCTATTCGATAATATTCTTGCAAATTGGTGTGTTTCATGAAGAGTAAAATTTCTCGAAATAAAATTGATGACATGAAAATTTGAACTCAGAATATAAGAAATAATCGGTAAGGTATATTTTTGAATCATTTGAATAGTTCAAAGCTTCTACTGAGGTTACCATAATCGCTTATAACCTGAAAAATAACTAGACATTATTGTAGACCTAACTACAATAAATAAAAAGTTACATTTTCCACATTAAATTGTAGTGTTTAATTTGATGTAATGTTGAGCCGAATCTACAACTAGAGCAGTTAATCTGTGAACAACAAATTGAGTGACATCAATTATGATTTATTAAATTTTTGTGGGTGTGTAGAACTTTATGAAATTCTTGTATATACATACATAAATAAGGCACACTCATACTAGACATCAACAGCACTGCACACTCCACACTATGTAATAAACTGTAGTACACAGTGAGTTTGTGAAACAGGCTCCAAATCATTGAAATTCTTATTACTATCATTTCTCAATGTATACCGTTAGCCTACTTTTTGTGTAGTGATGAATTATTGTATTAATTTTTATTCAATACCCCGAAACACGAGATCTTTGTAATAAAATCCACACACATCATTTCCTCATTCAGGCATACATCAAAATTAAATTTCACTCGGTTGAGCTGGTGTTGTTGAAAGCGGCAAATCAATTTTCAATAGACGGAAGAACGGTATCGAATAGGCTGCAAATCTATTGATGAATCGGCTCGCACGACTTAATGGCTTTTTCAAAATGCTTTATGAGGATATTAACGCATGTTGGGGGGGTTGGGGGGAAGGGGTGCGTGTGAGCCCATCTGGCATTGCTATCATAAATTGATAATCGTCGCCATTGCCACATCAGAGTAGAGCGCTGTTAATGGGACACCCTGTATGAAGTTGTGGCAACGTTCGTTATTTCAATTGCACAGGCCTTGATTAGACACAATTTTCACAATGGATTTGCATTGTAGGATGGAGACTGTGTTCAGTTGGATACGTATGGCTGTCATTGGATATTAGTAGTGCAAGCTAGAATACTCGATAATTCACTTTAAATTTGTTTTTATTCAAAAAAAGCAGTTTTCAATTTTGTGATTAATAGCATAGACTAACCATATAGAATTATTAATTATTTATATGGAATATATTATATAGAGAATGGATTAACTCTGCTATAATTACTCACGTGAGTGAAGCGCTTTTAAACTTTACGTCCATCATCAACACTGGGGGCGCTACAGTCGTGATTTTTATTGGTTGTCTGGCTATATATACTCTCCTATTTATCATTCCAAAAGTTGTACTGTATTTAGTTGAGAATTAGTGGCGAAGCGTGGTATACGTATTTGGTCATCGCCTATATTTCCCATAGGAAATATACCCGGCGATGACCAAATTTTTATTGGTTGTCTGGCTATATACAGTTATATATCTCCTATATATACAGTTTATAATATCTCCTACAGTTTATAAATCTCCTATTTATCATTCCAAAAGTTGTACTGTATTTAGTTGAGAATTAGTGGCGAAGCGTGGTATACGTATTAAGCGTCCTATAGGAAATATAGGCGATGATCAAATACGTATACCACGCTTCGCCTCGGTTGAGAATTCATTTGAAATATCGGTAGCCGTTTTAGAAGCAAATGTAAGGTTTAATGATTCTGCAAGGACTCCTTATATCATGACGATATTATAATTATGTAGTCTATTATATTATCATGTTATCGCGGTTTAGTGTTATTTATTATAACGTTCAACTCTTTTGCGTATGGTATTGGGGAATATTGATAGCAAATTTTGCAAATTTTGGGATAAGAAATATAAAAGCTAGCAGAATTGGCATTCAAGTAGGCCTATTGTATTGTTGAAGGGGGTTTTCAGGTCTTCTATGCTGTTTGGAATCCATTTTTATTAAGGATTGAAACTATCATTAAAACAAATAATTTACATGTTGACTATAAAAATAATAGCTATAATGCAATATAATACAATACCAATTTACAATCAAATTATAAGAAAACAATAGTTTTTGTATTCTTTTCATTTTTGTTCACGCCATCTCCAGTAAAAGAAAAAGAAAATGGAAATGGGAAATAGATAGACTACAAATCATAATCACAAGTATAGTATATTTACATCATTACACCATATTACGAAATTCAATTATAATTTTTATCAAGATTAGTCCATGAATTGTTTTTGATTACATGCATCAATCACTTCATAATATTGAATAACCGTGTAGAAAGCACGGTTATAACTAACTTTGTTAAAGCCAACACTATTCATGCGTACACAACCATTGTGTTAACATAGGAGCAACTCTAAAAAGAGTTCACACTAAACACTCAACTCATGTTCAATATTGCCCCTAGGTGATGACGTATGCATTGGCCCCAGGCAATAGTTCCGCTCAGATAGGCAGTTACGCAATTTGTATCTCATGTGTCAGTATGGCCGAGCGTTCTAATGCGCCAAACTCAAGGTTGACCTTATCGAGTTTGACTCGAATCGAGCGTTCTGGTCCTCGTCTGAGGGCGTGGGTTCGAATCCCACTTCTGACAAAACTTTTTTGCAAAATGTACGCTTGGGAATCGATATTTTCTAGCCTTGCTGTACTGGTCTTGAATCATTTGAATTTATTTAAAGTATATTTTTAAGTAAATTAAATGCAATTACTGATTTTTCTGCTAAGGATTGAATGTTCAGTTGGTAATTACTGGAAATTCAATTCTGTATTAGTAAAATTAGGAAAAATACTTTTTTTTAAATTAATAAATTGAAAAATTCAATACTCAAATTAAAAATTTAGATTGAAATTTTGTCTAGTATAGTATTATCAACCATAAAAATAATTAATCATTAATGAACTAAAAATGAAATGACAAAAAGCTCAAATGATATTAATGACTTTCACAGACACATTACAGTTCTTCCTGATATTATCTTCCTACACGCGATAGTGCGTTGAAAATAATTGTTCTTTTTTCGCATGAAAATGGGTTCCATTGCTCTAGTTTTTTATAGATTGCCATATTCTTCCAGTTGGATTTCTCTTAAAACTTGTACAATATTAAAATATGTCATATTTTATTTGATGATAATACAGTAAAAATTTCAAATATTTAATATTTTATAATATTTTTCAAACATTTTTTTAAAATTAAATATTTACTATAAGGTGAACTCATCCCCTTGTGTGGGAATGGAAGTTATATTGTGGTTGTTATCTACATAGGATTAAGTTTAATAAAAGTTGTCAAAACCACAAATTCATTAATGTAATGGGACATCGTTCTCGGCTTCCAATCGATCCAACCAATTGCATTGCTCGTTCCATTCTGCTTTTTATTACTTTTGTTCAACTTTACCAGATATCTGAGATATTCTGAGATCTAGCAAAAGTCTGCAAAACATCTTAGTGAGAAAATTCAATTCAATGAGTTGTAACTCTACTGAATAAGAAGACTTGATGTTGTCAAAACAACGAAATACTGCAGTTTCGGTTGTTACACCATTATCAATCTCTGGTATACTAAAACTACAGTACATTGTAGCTGTAGCAGAATTTATACTCGTGACCGAGCGCTGTGATTGGCAGTTGAATGGCCTATCAAGGTGACCGACTGCCATTGGCCTAGATAAGCTCCTCCCACAATGGGTGGTTTCTACAAACAGCATGGCGGTTCAAACAACTAACAAAGTAAAGAAAGGTAATTGATATTAATTTAATAAAAACAAATGAAATGAATAGGAATGCTTGAAGTGAACAGTGTGGAATAAAAATAACAAGAAAATTCAAAGACAAACAAACTTAGACTTATAATAAAACTAGATTTGTGGTATTGTACTGGTTGAAATGAATCTGGTCATTTAAACTGTAATTTGGATCATTCCCAGTTACCCTGGTTATTTCAAGAGCCTCTAGATTGTTCAATTGTCTACCTTTACTATTCAAATGAAGAAACTCAACATTCTTATCAGCCTTGAACTTATGACTGTTTGTGATCAAATTTTCAGCAAAATTAGAATCCCCATTCTGTTTATTTCAATCTCTAATAATAATATGTTCTTTTACCCTACTTTTGAAACTTCTACGTGTCGGTCCGACAGGCCAATTTTTCCACATTGTTCTCTTCAAGCATTCCTTTTTGAATTACAATAAAGTCCAAATACAGGTTATGTTGCATATCTTTCACAGTCTCAAATATAGTTATACCGATGTTTCTTTCACAGCGAACTTCTTCACTTGTCATTAACTCTATAATTATTATTGTCAGTCTGCACAAAAACAGTGGAAACAAAGTTTGGGAACTGAAGTCGACTTCAATTTGTCTTCAAGTCAAAGAGAACAAAAGGAAGAATAGGGTGGCCATTAATTAGCATTCATGACCTGCTGCCTCTTAATTACACCCTTACTGGCTCACGTGGTTGCTGAGTGGCTACTCTGGAGATTTCGGGTGACCTATTCCCTCTCTCTCTCTTTCACTTTCTCCCGCTCTTTCTCTGTATCCCTCTCCCACTAACTCTCACTCTTTCTTTCTTCCCTTCTCTCCCACTCATTCTCTCTTTTTCTCTCTGTCTCTCTCTCTCTCTTCCCTATAGGTCAACCATTCTCTCTCTGGGTCACGTTCAACACATGCCATATAAGAGCAAAGTGCTGTCCTATGCACTTTCCCTGTAGAGACAGTCTTGACATCGGTGTGTGTCTCACTGCCTGTGCTTACAACGCAACCTTTATTTGTCTCAAACTGAGAATTCAAAGGTATGCTTTTGAGATTTTTTAATGAATCTTATGCATTGTCTACAAATTTCTAGTCTACTAGCGCTGGTCGACTAGTTTTCATAGTTTCTTTCTGAAATTTTAGGCATGGGAATGATAATTTATTCTAATGAATGGTATTATAAGGGCCGGTTCATGAGCTCGGGATTTACCAACTCCTAGACTGAAACGGGTAGCCACCGTAGCACCGACAAACGTTAGCCTCGACACTATGTACTAAGGGCTCTGTATGCTGTTAACCCACTAACCTGTCCAGAATAATGTTTGTTGATGCTACGGTAGCCACCTGTTTTAGTTCATAAGGTAACGTAAATAGTCAAGACAAGACAAGACGAGATTAGTCACATTCAGTCACAGTAATTCACATAGTTGCTTATGAAGCAGCACACACCGATGTAATGACTAATTGGTGTGTGTTGCTTCATAAGGAACTATGTAAAGTACTGTGACTAAACGTGACTAATCTCGTCTTGTCTTGTCTTGACTAACCGGTGTACGCCTAGCCTAAGACTTCGCTAAATCCCGAGCTCATGAACCGGCCCTAAGTGATTAGTATTGTGGTGTTATAACTGACATTTATTCTTTTAAATTCTCATAAGTGAATCGTAATAAGTAATGAATTTTCATAAGTAAGTCGACTGGCAAACGGAAGCTCTTATTTTTAAAAGTATCATTTCATTAGGCCTGGTTCAGGGGGTCGGTGTGTGAGAACGGAAATGTTTCACCACTTTCACCATGGTCAGGATGGCCGAGCGGTCTAAGGCGCCAGACTCAAGGGTAACCTTGTTGAGTGAGACTCAACGCGAGCGTTCTGGTCCTCGTCTGAGGGCGTGGGTTCAAATCCCACTCCTGACAGATTTTTTTGACATGAATGAAAATTGAAAAATTTATAATAATACCCTCCTTTATCATAGACAACAGACGATAATTCTATTCATTATTTATAATTATTATAAATAATAATTTCACAATTATTTGGACAGTTTGTACAAATTATTTTTTTGTTACATTAGTCTTTGAAATCTCTAAATTTCTGTTTTTTTATTGAATGAAATACAAATTTTAATGGACCATACCTGGAAATTCTATTGCACTTATCTTTATTGTTGAATGAATAGTAGAAATTTTCATTTTTATATGGAATAAAATAAAAATTGTAACAATGATAGAATATGTACAAAAATATAAAATGGTCACTAGCTATTTTATATATTTATTTGAAGTATGTTGGTTTCATTTCATATTCCCATTATAAATGAAAATATAGATGAAAAAAATGTAAATATTGATAATAAATTTCAACACAAGCCTCCACCAATTGCAATGAGAATTCGTTTTCACCAATGAAATAGGTTTCTTAGGAAATGAATTCTCTATGGAAACCATAAACATGTTTAATTTTATTATCAAACATTAATAGCACGGTAATTGTTTGGATTGAATTGGCAATATTCCCTTATATTCTGCGCATTATCGATCATTATATAAATATAATTCACAGTGAAAATATAGGGATAATAAATTTGCCGAAATAGATGCCGTTAAATAGAATTTTCAAAATAACGGCAAATTACATTACCGTTATAGATGTATTGGTTCTATAAATATTTTTGAGAATTAATGGAATTTTCCATCTGAAAACCAACTAACATGTTTTTAATCTATGAAAAGATAAAATAAAGTGATATAAATGATTGTAATAATCATGTATAGTGTGGCCAAAAATGAATAAACTTTAATAAAGGTGAATCATTGATTATCTGATCTGGATATCTTGAATCAGGTTCTTTTTGTAATAATGTGATAAAGGGTGAGTTACAGATGAAAAATTAACTCATGAAATTGCCTGAAAATTAGTCATCTCTCATCATCACCTTCCTATTACCCACGCACAAGCCTGGAGCTCATGCGGTGATCACCCTTCAGAAAAATAAATGAACGAATAAAAAATGGAGATAGAAAAGAATGAACAATATCATTCATCCCGTCTAGAGTGTCAGATTTTATTAACATTTTATGATGTGTAGAGTGATACATGTCGGAATGTCAATCGAGCCTGTAATCAGAGCAGAAACATTGTAAGACATAATATTAGTAAGAGATTATAGGAAAAGTATGTGAGAAGCATTAAAATGTCATAGAAAGACGTATTGAAGATAAATAATCTTGAATAATATATAATTGTTTGGATAGATCCATTCAATAAATGTTGAAGAGAGATGATGAAAGATGTTGGATACAGCATAGATAAAGTAAAAAATCAGAAAATTCATTTATTGTTAGTTTCAACAAATCTTCACACATTTTCCGTGTTTTCCTCACATTCCTAATGATGTCACGCCATTTCCAAACACATTGATTGGCGTCAATAAATAGAAAAAGCAATCGAAGAATGGGCATAATGGGGGAAAAGGTGCAATAATACAATGCAAGGCAGTGACAAATACAGTAGAAACTATTTGCGGAACTGAGTTGCAGCTCAGTGTAGAGAGAGTTGTTATAGAGGGATGCCATACTAAATAAGTAAATAAGAGGTAAAAAATAGAATAGCAGATGATAGAGGTGAGTGTGGTAGGGGGATGAGCTGGAAATGAAGAAGAAGAATAAAAGTAGGAGGAGGAAGAAGAAAAGAAGGAGGAGGAGGAGGAAGTTGTAAAAAAGAAGGAGAAGAAGTAGAAGAAAAGAAGAAGAAAAGAAGGAGAAGAAAAGAAGTAGAAGAAGAAAATAAAAAGAGGAAGAAGAAGAAGAAGAAGAAGAAGAAGAAGAAGAAGAAGAAGAAGAAGAAGAAGAAGAAGAAGAAGAAGAAGAAGAAGAAGAAGAAGAAGAAGAAGTATAAGAAGTTGTGGAGGAGATCAAAAGAAGGAGGAGGAGAAGATAAGAAGGTGAAGATGATGAGAAGGGACCTGAAGATAACTTAAGTGGTGTTTGAATGTTAAGTGTATCAAGACAAAGTTTGGAGATAAAGTGCTAGGAGAGGAGAGAAATGAAAAGAGACAACAATAGAGAACTGGTGAGGAAGGGAGAGAGAAAGTCGAATCTGATGAGAAAGAGGGAACGATAGAATGAGAGAGAGAAAGAAGATCAATAGGGGTACGATCGATGCGACCTCGTGTCTACTCTTATAAAATATTCACAAACCTCCCCACCTGTATCACCCCCTCCCTCCATCATTGGTAGCCTACCCTTAACAATCAACCCCCCTTTAGAGTCCTCCTCCACTATCCAAACTACACCCGAGGTCTATTCTTTCGTAAGCGTGCGAAAAAAGGAATTGTCTGTTTTTTGCACCTTCAGTGACAACGTGGCCTGTTGAAAAAAGTGTATGAAGGTAACTTTCCTAGGTTTACCCAAGCAAGAAGGTTAGTATGGTTATGATTAGGTTTATTGCAAATATTGATGAGTCTATGAAAGTGTTTTTAGAAATTGTTCATGTTTATTTACAGCCCAGAACTCTTTGATACTCTCCTGTAGTTGGCGGAAAAATAGCTTCTTCCGAAAAGTGGGCTGGGGAAAATATTATAGGCTACTGTAATACTGCCAGAGTTGTCCAAAATATTAGCCTACTTCCTGGAAATTTCTGTGACATTTCTCCTGTAAAGTTTATTATAATGAATAAATATTTTCCTTCTAACTCCTCAAAACAATGATATATACAACCATACAACCATAGATAACAGATTAGAATCTCCTATCTCTTCTCTATGGTACAATATACAAAATACATCATGAGAAACTAGGCACTTGAAAAGCCTAATGATGCGGTTTCACGATACCAGTAGACGTGTAGGTTACTGATATGCAGGTTGATCATATTATGATCTTCCACTATATATACTATTATGTATACAAACAAATAGAGCAATGCACACTGACTAGTGTGCTTTGTTTGTGTAGAGTGGAAGATCATATGACCAAACCGCCTGCCAGTAACCTACACGTCTACTGGTATCGTGAAACCGCGCCATAATGGCTGGTTTTCACGATTCTAGTAGACGTTCTGGTTACTGGAGGCAGGTTACTGGTTTGTAGGTAAGTAGGCTTCTGGTAACCTGTATTTTGAAATCTACATGAATAGAGTACGCGATCTAATCACTCACTCTCTCTCTTTCACCACCCCCTCTCCACTTCTCTTGTTCTATAATTCCTCCACCGAATACCATGCCACCCCATTATTGAACAGCGCCGCCACGTGTGGCAGAAGTTAGCCACCAATAATCAAAAGTTGTGGCTGGTCGGAAATTGTAACGAGGGATGATGAGTTAGGCATGGTCGAGTGCTTTTCAAAGTTATCTGCTTTTCAAGCCACTGGGCTTTCAAGAGCCACGTCCAATCATCAACGTTTATATTCGCCGTCGATGTTTAACGTTAGTTTGGTACACTTCAACCAATATTGCGAGCAAATGATGTTGGCTATTGTTTTTGTTCATATCCCTCTATTACAATAGCCAACCTACATACGTTCTTGGTATGGTATAATTGAAACATCAATAGTTTTTTTTTATTTTTAATATGGGTTCACTTAAACTAAATCGGCTTTAATGATGTTGGGCTATTGTATTTGTTCATTTCCCTGTAATTCAATAGCCGGTTCTAATTCATTCATGCAATGATATTCTAATTGAAACATCAATAGTTTTTTTTTCTTTAGATGGGAACACTTCAACCAATACGGTTTCAATGATGTTGGGCTATTGTTTTTATTAATATCCTTGAATTGCAATGGCCGGTTGAATCTGCTCTTGGATTAGTACAGTATTTCTATAATTTTTTGATAAACAATTTCTCAAGTAGACCTTTATTGGACGATGATGAACACAATGACGCTTTTTGCAATGGAAAAACCAATGAATTGTCACAGTGATATTTATTTAATTTCACACTTGGCATTAGGTAGATAGGTAGATAGAGAGATATTATTTTTTGCCATCATACTTCACGGTCATCAGCAACGTCAAGAAATTATATCTATCTATCTATCTATCTAATGCCAGGCATAAAATTGAATGAATGTCACTGTCAGGCTAGGCGTACACCGGTTAGTCTATACAAGACAAGACGATATTAGTCACGCTTAGTCACAGTAATTCACGTAGTTGCTAATGAAGCAACACACACCGATTAGTCATTGCATCAGTGTGTGCTGCTTTATAAGCAACTATGTGAAGTACTGTGACTGAACGTGACTAATCTTGTCTTGCCTTGTCTTGACTAACCGGTGTAAGCCTAGCCTTATACTTAGGCTAGGCGTACACTGGTTAGTCAAGACAAGACAGGACGAGATTAGTCACGTTTAGTCACAGTAATTCACATAGTTGCTTATGAAGCAGCACACACTGATGCAATGACTAATCAGTGTGTGTTGCTTCATAAGCAACTATGTGAAGTACTGTGACTGAACGTGACTAATCTCGTCTTGTCTTGTATTGACTAACCGGTGTACGCCTAGCCTAACGAATTAACTTTTCTGTAGTTTGATAACATTGTGAAACTTTTCACATTCCAGATTAATCTCTTTGAATTTATGTGTCCGGGTGTAGTGTTTGTAGAAATATTCTAAGAAAACGGACCCACAGCCGCATTGTTGAAGACTGAAAAGTGTCCTGTGTTCAAGAGTTGCGAGGAAAAATCTTGGCCAACAAAGTTTCCAGCTTTGTTCAAAGAAAATCCTGAGCAGATATATATATATATATATATATATATATATATATATATATATATATATATATATATATATATATATATATATATAGCAGATAGATCATCACCGCCTTCAGCTGTCTTCACCAGCAGCGTTTATTTTGACAAAAGCGGCTTACCGCAAGAATAGAGACTCTTTAAAAACTGCCGGCAACGGCGAAGAAAAATAATTAGATTACGATTCCCAGCCCACTTTCTTGCACTGTCAGCGAGCGCGCGTGGAAAAAGCGCTTCTCATGGGAAATATTGGCGAGTAGGTCTCGGGTTTTTCCGAGTATTCAATCGGTTTTCCGAGTCCGTAAACAGGTGGAGCGGATAGGAAAATGCATGTCGAAGGGTTAGGAAAATGAATTTCTATTTTGGAGTGCTGAGCTACCTTTTTGTGAACCGAGTCGATCAGTTTTCTGCATCGTATCATTGTCTAGGAAACAAATTCTCTCTATTTCATTTCTATCGATTTGTGAGAATACACGCGTGCTTTGCTTGAACAACTGAGCCCTTGGGATAGCACTGGAGATGACTATTTTTTCTTGTATAGCTTTATTATTAGATGTACTATGCCAATGAACTCTGGTTTTCCACGCTTGAGATAGGACTGGTAATTTGAGGACTATTTTTTCTAGGGTACTGTACATAATAATATTGCCAATGAACTCTTGTTATCCACGCTTGGAATAAGGCTAGGCGTACACCGGTTAGTCAAGACAAGACAAGACGAGATTAGTCACGTTTAGTCACAGTAATTCACGCAGTTGCTTATGAAGCAACACACACCGATTAGTCATTGCATCGGTGTGTGCTGCTTCATAAGCACCTATGTGAATTACTGTGACTAAACGTGACTAATCTCGTCTTGTCTTGTCTTGACTAACCGGTGTACGCGTAGCCTTAGACTGGTAATTTGGGGACTATTTATTCTAGGGGACATGTATTGGCACGATAATCAAATGCACTATATCAATTTCGGCAATTATAGTCTATTCTCTGGGATCAGAGTGTAAAACTTAAGTAACTGTGGAGTCAACCATAGTTTGATAACTGTGGCGAAGCGTGGTATACTTATTTGGTTCATATACAAATAAGTATACCACGCTTAGCCACTATTTGATAATGATCTAACAAATGAATCAGGTATCTCAATATTTCAATTATTAATTAGTAGTTGTGAAAGCTTCGAGATCTTCATTACTGCAAAAAAAAACAATTCAATATGATGAAAAAAAAAACAATTCAATATGATGATTCATGTGATTCATGTCTGTTTACTTCTATGAAGTTATTTACTGATCACTAAAATAGATTCTGTTGTGAATATAGGCTTAAAATATCAAATTTCCGAGGTTTCTCCAGTTCTGTGCATTATTTCGACAATAATCACTCCCACATTCTTATCTCAATTTGTATAATAAGTCTGAATTTTGTCAAAATATTAGAATTTAATTTGTGAGGATTTTAATAATAATGGTTTTTCATTCTGATAAATTATAAGAATAAACGAATTGATAGATTGTGTGAATTAGATTTGTGTGAGAATGATTTAAATATTTGAGAATTACGGAG
This sequence comes from Laodelphax striatellus, assembly GCA_017141395.1. Taxonomy (NCBI): domain Eukaryota; kingdom Metazoa; phylum Arthropoda; class Insecta; order Hemiptera; family Delphacidae; genus Laodelphax; species Laodelphax striatellus. The sequence goes on from CM029539.1 coordinate 2,518,550, forward strand.
AGAAGGCTGAATAGAAACTAACACCGAGTAAAAGGGGAATGGCACTGCTGGAAAGCCTGAAAAAAATCATAGCCATATGATTGGCCAATGAGCTGAACAGACGCCATTTTAAGAACTGGACCAATCAGAAGCTAGCAGCTCGTAAACGTCGGATGGGCTGTCAGGTGTCATGTGACGTTAACGTTCTGCTGGCTCCTGATTGGTCTAAATAGTAAAATGGTGGCTGTTCAACCCGTTGACCAATCAGACGGCTCGTTGAGTTTTGAAGCCTGATTTACTTCAACGGCATTACTTAGTAACTTACTTTAACTCCCTATTTCGAAAGTGTTTGATTTTAGTCATAGCTTTATTGGCATTTCTCATAATGAAACTTATTCAATTAACATTCTATACTTAACCAGCATTGATTGAGAACAGTCCTTAAATTAATTCGTTCCATTCAACTAATGGAACGAATTTAATGGAAATCAATGTTCATAGATCCGGCCCTGATATTCACAATTCTTTTGTAATAACATTATTGTGTTTTTATTTTTCTAGGAATGCCTGAAGGAATCTTCCTGGAATAAATAACAGGTCAGTCACATATTTACATTCTAACATCTTCTAATTTATTATTCATATTCTCCAATCTTTTACTCACTTATGTGTAACATGCGGCTTCATCATTCTAATCTTTTCACTAGTAAGATATTTTTTGTCCTTGAAATATACTGTTCTTAGGCTACATTTCACTTTGAAGATGTTCCAAAGCGACTAAGATGTATAACCCTCATTTTCCCAAAAACATATAATTCACAATCTCTAAAAACCATTTTGCGAATTCGTACGACGTGGCAAGACTTAAAGTGTGTACAAGGAGTTTTTACATTCTTTTCTTATAGGTTTCTTTTCGAATTCTCAATCCAAATCTACAAATCATATAGTTTATTTTCAAAACAAGCAATGCTGCACAATGTATAATGTTATTTTCAATAATTTATTCATTGATTCAATCATTAACGAAGGGAAGTAGATTAAGCTTCTGCCCAGAACTGTTCCTTTTCCAATTATCACTAACAGTCCAAAACCATACAAAACTGGCACAGTAGTGCCCAGTAGTTCATGGATTCAATAGCACTATTGAATCAATAACCATGTGTATTCAAATGCAAAAAAAGTTATCGATTCAATAAGTTTATTGACTGAAAAACCAGGCATCAGAGATAGAAGGATAGTATGTGGTCGGATATATAGTAGAGTATTATGATAGATAATAGTGTGATATAGTATTTATGTCACTGAATAACTAATTTACACTTTGAAAACAAAAGCTGAACGAAGTTAAAATGTCATCTCCAATGCGGGGAAAGCAAATTGTAGAAACATTACAGATCAACAGTTTTCAACGTTCTTTCGTAGGTTTCATACAAACCGTTTTCAAGTTCAAATGTGCAGATTCGCCTTAAAATTCCCCTAGAAAATCTGCGCATTAGTCCACCGACTAAATACTGTAAATGTCACTTTGATTTCTCCAACTTGCTCGGATATATCCGCCAACTTTGACTCTGCTGAACTTTACTGCTGAAAACTGCTGACACTGCAGACGTGTCCATATCAAGCCAAGCTGCGCTCTCAACTGGTGTTGTATACCTATTTCTATCCACATATACGATGGTGTACTTTGTATATTGTACTATGGCAACTTTGCACCCTTCATAGTTGATTAACCTTGCAAGAGCAAAGTTGTGACCAAAGCTTGTTGTGTCTTCCCACTCACCTGATACGTCCATTATCTGATTGCGATGAATGAAGTTAGCCATTCGCTAAGAATTGAGTAGCAGACTCTGGATACCGTTAAAATAGCAACTTTTTCAAACTGAATATTGTACCTACTCGTATATTAAATACGGAATATAAATAAATTCAGTGAATTAGCAATATTTATACTGAATTGTTCCTATTTTCGCATGTCTATTCTTGTATATTTTTATTTCAAGTTTAAATCAGTTGATATTTCGACTAAGGCTAGGCGTACACCGGTTAGTCAAGACAAGACAAGACGAGATTAGTCACGTTTAGTCACAGTACTTCACATAGGTGCTTATGAAGCAACACACACCGATTAGTCATTGCATCGGTGTGTGCTGCTTCATAAGCAACTATGTGAATTACTGTGACCAAACGTGACTAATCTCGTCTTGTCTTGTCTTGACTAACCGGTGTACGCCTAGCCTAACGGTAGCCGGAGTCTGCTACTCAGTAGCAGAAGCGAAAACCTACTTTTACAGAAACTAGTAAAATTCATTAAGAATACATTAACCTCACAATATTGCTTCATAGACCATGAAGCGAATACTCTGGTCATAGAGTAACTTTACTATAGGCTACTTGTTATCTGTGCTCTGGTCAAGATACACCAAGATGGAACATTATACAAACAAAAAAATGGTAAAACAAACAAGGAAGCTACTCCAAAGATAGTACAGTTTTCAGTGTATGATAAGGTAGAGCTGGAGAAGCTTTCTTTTACTCAACGAGAGACATGTGGAAGTGGCAAAAGAAATGGCTGTTCCCGGGTGGGAGGGGGGTAGAGAGAGGCAGCTGACAAGCAAGAGGCAGATAGGGAAGATGGATGATGTGTCTGTCAAGGGTGGGGGGGTTTTCTGTCCTGTCCTGTTGAAGCTCCTCTGGAGGGAGGAAGGGAGTTATGAGGATCGGTGCCTCGTACAATCTAGGCCTTATAAAACATTATTTACCTGTAGATGAATTATTACTGTAGATATTGCTATTACTGTAGGTGAATTATATATAAATATATTTTGAATTTCGAGTTATTGCTGTTTATTATTATTATTTCTATTATTTTTATTGCTGTCTTATGGATACAACTAAAGTCATATTTCATCTTATGCAATGAATTTATTTAATATCAAATTCACTGAAATAACTGCGAATATACTAGGGAAAATCTCTTCAACAAGATGAACAGATTAATGATTTTTATTCAAGTTGCTTCTTATAACAGAATAAACGAATGGAATAGAGAGCCAATTTCAAGGGAGCTTAAGTTAAGACTATTCCACAAAAATGATAGAAAGTGGGAGTTTACATTCTTTTGTGCCTTGAGAAAATACAGCTATATGGTCATACTAGTGCTCAAGCTGTTTTTAACATTTTATTATTGTTTAGATAACTAGAGTTATTCCCAGTCTGTGACCAGAACAAGCAATATCTAAAGCTGAATTTGAAGCCAAAAGTAATAGTCGAAATAAAAGTTCGATGAACCAAAACGAGAAAAATGACGAGACCCGAAAATATCCCATCTCGCTTGTCTAATAAAATTATTTCTTCGATCCGTAGTCGTTTACAATGAGTTGTCAGAATCGGCTCGGCTAGTTTATTCCTATGCCAATCGGACCCATGTTGACCTAGGTACGACAAGGTACAGTGCGCATATATTTTCAATTCGTTCCTCTTTTATTGGAGACACACAGTAGTCGGTAAATTGAATAAAATAAAATACGACCACTTCTCTGTTGTGTATCGCTCGTCCAATGCTTTAGAAGTCGGGTCTCGTATACTATTTTATGGATTTATTTGGAAGCGAAGAGAAAAGAGAATCGGTTTCTGTCTACTAGCTTATTGTCGATGAATGATTGAATATTGAGCTTTATAGAATCGAGCATCAACGTCGAAACGGGAAACTATGAATAGTTTTCTAATGTATAGTAGAATGATATAGTATTTAAACGAACTTTCATTAAACGATGAGGTATTGATGGAATTAAATCAATTTTATTATTTCAAATTTTGATTTCACATTCAATTCAAAAATTGAAAAACTACAACGCACCAAGGAATATAATCAGATTCATTTAATTTGACGCTTGGCATTAGATAGATAGATAGATGGGATTGTTTCTATGCCGTCGTACTCTACGGTCATCAGCAACGTCAAGAAATAATATCTCTCTGTCTATCTATCTATCTACCTAATGCCAAGATTCAAATTGAATGTGTCTGATTATATTATAAATTATTCATTAGCCTACTTATTCATAATTCATTAATAAAACACACATGGCATTTTCGAAAAAAAATGAAAATTCCTCAAGCTCAATAAACGTGCATGAATATTCCAGATTCATCTTGTCTGTAAAATAGATTATTATTCCATGACTCACGATTTGATTTTCAAACTCATCACACAGTTAACGTTATGAAACGTTTTCGTATCTGAAAGAAAATCTCCAATAATGAAGGCTACGCGCTCAACCCACCAACCTTCACAGACCTTGGTTCACATTGTTTGCTTTTTGGAACTGTTTTTCTCCTTCTCTCTCTCTCCCTCTATCCATCCATCTCTTCCTTTCACTCACTCTCTCTCTCTTCCACTCCCCTTGACGAAGAGAAATTTAACGAAGCCAGAAAAAGTGGATTAGCAGGTGCCGATAAGTATGTTTGTCTGTCGGTAAGCTCGTGTGCCTTCAGGCCTTTACTTAACTTAATTCTCTTTAGCGGACAGGAATACTTCGACCTCTACTTTTCTCTCCTTTTTTGACTCCGTTATTTCTCCTTTTCCTCATTTTTCATACGTATTTAGTCGGCAACTGACGTGAAATATGCATTTTTTTAAAAATCATGAGTCATTCATCTCAATCTTTTCACAACTTCCATACTGTTGTATGTTTCTCAAGAATGGATATTTATATAAGTTCAAACTCATAAAGATATAACTCAATTGTATTATCGTTGGCATATTATTATTGAATCTCTTATTCCTATTTTTCAACCATAAAAAATGAAATATCAACCATCTTATTCTTAGAATGAAAGATAACTTTTTTCTATACTAGATAATTAGCGGCGAAGCGTGGTATACTTATTTGTTTATCGCCGGGTATATTTCCTCTAGGAATTTATAGGTATTATCCTAATATAGGTATTTTCCTATAGGAAATATACCCGACGATGACCAAATAAGTGTACCACGCTTCGCCACGGTAGATAATCTACACTATTTGAGTCACGGATGCGTTTCGAACATTGGTGCTCATCCTCGGCGCTTTGAGCTACAACTTATTCATCATATTCATCAGCTACATCTTATTCTGTACTCTTTAAGGCTAGGCGTACACCGGTTAGTCAAGACAAGACAAGACAAGATTAGTCACTTCTAGTCACAGTACTCCACTGTCCACATAGTTGCTTATGAAGCAACACACACCGATTAGTCATTGCATCGGTGTGTGCTGCTTCATAAGCAGCTATGTGAATTATTGTGACTAAAGGTGACTAATCTCGTCTTGTCTTGTCTTGACTAACCGGTGTACGCCTAGCCTTAGAGAGAAGACATCAACTCACAGTTTAGGTGAAGTAATCAGCAACCTTGCAGTTTTCTATTTTTCTGAAAAAGACATCAGAAACTCTACAATCTTCCGTTCGGACATGTGCCTCTCTGTTCTTCATACAGTTTACGGAAGGTCATCAGCAAACCTCCAGTTTTCGATTTTGTTTTGTGAACGACATCACAAACCCTTCTTTTCTTACCGACACCAACTATCGTGCAAATTTTCACTTTCTGGTTTGACAGCTGGTTTGATAGTGAAACATACGCCGATATTGAATTGTTATCAAACGTGTAGGTTATGGGTATGGGAATAAATGAGGCGGGCGCTGGTATTCGAGCCGACAGGAAATTGGAATTCGGTTACTCCAGTGCTCGTGTTTTCTCGCGAATAACGAGACGCGAGTATTGGAAACTCATTCGACACCACTCGCTTGTGCTCGCTCTTTCTTGTGGCAGCGCGCGAGTCGACTCGAATGACAATGCAAATCTCATTTCTGAATAAATATCCAGGCAACTTTCTCAATTTCGAGGAGAATATCGTATCCGAGGAGACAATTTCATTTGAAACTCGGCCAATGAGAATCTAATTTGATTTGTGTGAGTACGTGTGTTGTGAGTCAAATACTCGTCAACTGTGAACTGTGACGTGTGACAGAACTGTGAACTGTGACGGAATAAGGGCGGTTGGAGTGGCCTGTTTGAACTTTTGGGCTGTTCTGTATTGAAATAGTTTCATATTAACATTTTGTATGGTTCATCAATCTTTTTATTTTTTTGATGATATGTTTTAAGTAAATCAATACGCAATGTTTGTCGGGTTTTGGATTATTTGTCACATTCAGTTTGTTCTATTATCGACCACTTTATTGTTCATCCTCTCAATTATGAAGAAACTCTTAATAATTTTGAAGTTTATTGAATTTATTGTAAAAAAACGAGAGACAATTGGAGTGGCAGGCTTGAACTTTTTTTTATTATTATTTGTGAATACTATTATTTGTTTTCTTATCCAATTTATTGCTAAGGAAATCTTAAAGCTCTGTAAGGCTAGGCGTACACCGGTTAGTCTAGACAAGACAAGACAAGATTAGTCACGTTTAGTCACAGTACTTCACATAGATGCTTATGAAGCAACACACACCGATTAGTCATTGCATTGGTATGTACTGCTTCATAAGCAACTATGTGAATTACTGTGACTAAACGAGACTAATCTCGTCTTGTCTTGTCTTGACTAACCGGTGTACGCCTGGCCTAAGGATGAACTCTTTAAAATATTGAATTATATTGAGTTTTTCTAGCAAAAATCAAACATATGAATACAGACGCACTGTGTAATGGAATAGATAGGAGAAATAATGAGAGAATTTCAGTATGGAAACGCTCATTTATTCTCACAAGTGGTATTATAAGTTAAATTAGAGCATTGTGGTATTTTAAATGCTACTTGTTCGCATAAATTGTTCAAAACCTCTTGAAAATAAGTCTACTAACAATATTTCGTTTGCCAGTTTACAATCTTTATGAATAATGTATAGAACTGAATGCCATTTTATAATACGATAGATTCACTTATAATGGTCTATAATTTCCAAGAATATTAAAGCGTTCTTCCTCATGCTATAATTTCAGAAATAGGAAAACTAGGATATAAATTTCAGGAATGAAAACAATGCATTAATGTAATGAGTAGAGCCCGGATGTTAGGCAAAATGCCTTAATTTTGCCTATTTTGCCTTTTTTGGGTGTTAGTGCCTATTTCAATATCAATAGCTTATTTCCTCCTATTTTATATGTTTTGCCTATATGATTAGCATTTTTTTAGATTTTTAATATTTAAAAAAGTATTAGATTACTGGAAGAAGAAAATCCAGCGTGCATATAAGAATTTGAACATAAGAAAAAGTCTATGATCTCCAGAGAAGATATAATATTACATTTGCGAATTCCCTACAAATATGCAGGCTACAAATATCCTTGAGCCCATAAAATGAAGCTTTTTGTAGTCAGGTAGTCGTCTACTTATACACAGAGAAAGGTATACATAAGTGTGCTATAGGCTACGAGAACCTTAAAAATGAATAAATAATGTTTATTTCAATCCATGAGTTAACATAATTGATTTTGTCTAACGGAAGTTTTGCAAGAATAAAGCTAATATTCAATATTTTATCATTTGAAGGTAACCCTTTTATTGAATCTAGCTTAATTTCAAATACAACAATAGTGTGTTTCAGATATATGCAACAGTAACAACAGTTGATATAGAAAGGTCTTCCCTCATACTGGAAATTACTCTTTCAGAAATAAAACCAAATTTAGAGTAAAAAAACTTAAGGAAAACATATTAATCATGTTAAACCAGTAGAATATAAGTTTTTCAATTTTCTTGTATTATTTTTTCACATAAATATATAAAATACACTATGCCTTTTTTCGATTTTTAAGTGCCTATTTTTGTGTTTTTTAGTGCCTTTTTGCCTGCCTATTTCAAGTATTATAAATGCCTGAACATCCGGGCTCTAGTAATGAGACTAGACACCATAACGAATTTTGAGTGCCAGGCTCTTCAGACCACGCGGCGTAATGTGAATTCAAAGCCTATTGGTAGGTGAGAGAAGCTGGATTAGAGAGCCGGATAGATGCTCAATTATGCAGGGGTTCAGGTATCAGGTTGAGCATTATTTGTCGTCTAGTTCAGTCGAGGAATTAGCATGATCATTTGACGTCTACCAAATTCAGCACCACACGTCATAAGCTACAATCAGTTACTAATTGGGTTGGTTGGTATATTCTCTACCAGAAGCTTCACATTACTAGCTCTTGAAAGCTTGTAGCAGTTGATGTAGATCACGAGTACATAACATCCAGCTCAACCATAAATTTTATAGTATTATAATAATATACAAACAGATCTATGAAAAAATAGACCCGTTAACCAGTATTGTCAGGAAAAAAAGATATCCTTCCTGGGACATATATACAGAATGGAGGATACAAGACTGCTAAAATGATTAATAGAGTTTTTCTGGAACAAGAAGATTACTCCAAACTGGGTGAAAGAAGTCAAAAAGGATATGGAGGAATTAAAACATTACAATAGCTGACCTCAGAAACAAATCGGGAAACTACAGAACAATCAGTTAGATTCAAAGAGCCAACACAAAACAGAAAAACTATGGTGATTTCGGATGCAGAGAGACTAAGAAGATCTGTAGAACTATTGGCAAAAGAAAAGAAAAGCACAGGAAGAAATGCAGATGCGCTTCAACACTAGCAGATGCTGCTAGAAACGAATAGAGAATTATACATACCAGAACTTAAAGTGGTCCCCTGTGGCCGTACAAGTATAATAATAATAATATTACAAATAACAAACATAGCTCCACTTTTGTACTCTACTATTGAGCTTTACTCAAACTCAACTTCTCCATTTTTCGTATATTCACTATAAAGAGATTAAATTACTCAAGCTAATGCAGTATCACGATAGAATTCAGCTTAAATTCAATTTTATAATATCATAACATACAAAATTACAACAGATATAACAAAAGAACTCGAAGTAACTTTTACTCGACTTTTGAACTCTTCATTTAAACTGAACTTTAAAACTCATTTCTTAATTTATCTTGTTTTCGACTTTCCTTTTCTCCATAATTACCATCTCCATTATAACTTATTCTCCTTTCTCTGTTTATTGAAAGATATATTATTTCGATAAGAAATCAAATTTGATTTATACAAGTGAACACTAGTTCCCCAACACTCATGAGTCATGAGCTTTCGAAAGAATCTAGAAAAAAATTCCAATTGTTTATCTCTGAATGATATTTTAGTACCACAAAGACAATTTGAAAGTAATGGAAAAGAGCGGTAAGGTTTTACACTCTTGATTTAGTATTGACTTTCAGAAGTAATCTTCCTCTGAAGATCGTCGTTTCATATATTTCAACTTACTATATTATTAGTACACTCATGTTATGTATATAGTTATATAGTTATGTATTCACCTAACTAAATAGCTACACAATATTTCACAATTCAAAAGAATCTACGAACTGAAAAAAAAGTTTTCCAATTATTTTATCCCATTGTGTCCCAAAATGTCAGAAATACTCCTCTAATTCAGTAGTCTTCCTGGAAAGGTTAACATAACAGTAAAAGGGAAAGTAAACTTTCCCCAACGCTTAACATTACACCAAACAATTCTTTCAAATGCATACATCCCTGATAGGTTTTATGAAGTGAATTGAAAATATTTGTATTCGAATTCCCGTATAAAAACAGGGAACAGAGGTGTGGGGAAAGGCGCTTGTAAATCCAGCACAGAAAGGAGTACAACGATAACTGAATTTGTTGTGTTGAATTAGAATCTAATCAGCTGTACTGTTTCTAGCCGCTGGCGTTTTCGGCTACAAAGAGTCCTCTGACAACTATGTGGGACTATCAAAGGCAGGCGACGAGCGAGTAGCCTTGTTTACAGTGGTGTGTCATTGTGAATTGCTCAGAGAAGTGGATTGGAATTGAGAGAGGAGAAGACCATAAGGGAGAGGGAGAGAGTGAGTGTGTGAGAGAGAAAGTAAAAAAAAGGAGATAGAGATTGAGTGAGTGAGAGAGGGGGAGAGAGAGGAGAGAGAAATGAGAAAGAAGAGAGAGAAAGAGAGTGAGTAAAGACAGAGAGTGAAGGTGAGTGACAGAGACAGCGATTGAGTGAGGAAGATTTTGTGGGAGTTTGAAAGAGAGAGAGGAAGAGAAAGTTAAAAAGAGGAGGTCAAAGAGAGAGAAAGTGAGAGAGAGGCAGAGAAAAAGAGAGAAATATGAAAGGAGGAGATTCTCGAATGAAAATGAGGAAACAGAGTAGTGAGAAAGAGAGAGAGAGAAAGAGCAGGTGAGAGGAGATATATATGGGATTAAATTAATTAAATATCAAATAATTAGAATCATCACAAATGTCTGAACAAAGAACAAATTATGAAAACCTTTTTAATGATGTGGATAATAATATGAGATTCACTCTTTGAGTAGTTGTGAATGTGATATTGTGGTAGTTATCCATAATAAATGAAGAGACAAGATGTTGTCAAACCACTGATTTATTAGAAAATCGAATTACCGGTTTCGAACATTCCTGCATTTTAATAACAAGGGCAGAATTCTCAACATACTGGAAGCTCTAGAAATAACTAGGGTAACAAAAGATGATCAACAGTTGAGTTTGAATGACCAAATTCATTTCAATCAATACAACACCACAAAGCTCATTTTATCATAATTTGTTAGGCAGATATTACGGTATTAGTTTATTCCTTTGTTTTTCTTATTCTTCCGTAATACTGTTTCATTTATTTCTTAGATTATTGTAGCTATTTATTGTTCTTCAATTATGTTTTCTGTTTGAATCGCCATTTTGTAATGTTTGAATGAACCGCTAATCGGGGAGGAGCTTGTCTAGGCCAATGGCAGCCGTTCACGGTCATTGGCTAGAGCGTCTACCAATAGCGGTACTTTACCGTTAGTATAAATACTGCTGCTCTGTACGTTAAATTTTCAGTTTACCAGAGATTGATAATGGTGTAACAACCGAAACCGGTATCTCGATTTTCTAATAAATCAGTGGTTTGACAACATCTTGTCTCTTTATTTAATATGAGATTCAATAGGTTTACTATAATATGATTTTGCTGTAGATCTAACTACATGAAACGGCAGAATTTGAACAAAAAAAATGACCATTCTTGGAGAAGGATATTCAAGGATATTTTTCACATGAACAGAGAGGAGAGCATGAGAGATAAATTAAAAGAGAGAGAGAGAGAGAGAAATCGAAAAAAAGGGGATATTAAAAGAAAATGACAGAATGAGAATGAGAGTTGTATCAGAGACAATTGGAACTAGAATCCACTTGTATCTGGTTGTATTGAAGGAGACGGAAATTGAGAGAGGGAGAGTGAATAGAGAAAAGAAAGAGAATGAGAAGAGAGAGACAGACTGTGAGAGAGGGATAGATAGAGAAAGAGAGAGAGAGTAGTAGGCCAGTATCTGGTATCCAGCCCGATCGTGTTCAACGTGCATTGTTGAGGTAGATTGCAATAATTGGTTAATTACTGGTGACACCTCTGTTGACTCGGATATAGACTGGAATGGACGGACCAATGGGGTTGAAGTTCTAATGAAGTAGTTGTCAATAGGATTCTCCTTTTCCTTTCTACCACTCTGGTTCACAGAGGTCGGATGATTTTAATGTATAAGTTTTGCAAGACGTTAAGCATGAGTTGATGAATACGGTTTTTGATCATGTTCATGAGAGAGCCAAAAACAATGAAAATAACCTCATTTTTACAACATGATGTTAACTAACAGGAAAACCTTTTACATCCATTGTAAGTCTCGCCAGAGATAATCAATTCATATTTGGTTAGTCTGTGTACATGATACATGTTCAGTCGATTAGTTTTCATTGTTATTTCTGAAATTTTTGTTTGTATACACTCATTAATAGTATTAAATGTGACTTCAGAGTAGGGTGGTATCATGAATGGCATTTTTTCTTGTAAACTAATCATGCATTTTTATAAATCATCGACTGGCAAACGATAAGTTGCCAGTCAACTTATTATAGAAGATATTATGAACAAGCTGTTCGAATAAATATCGAAAAAACTCAAATGACAATATTATCTCAATTTATCGCCCAAAAATAATACTAAAATTAACCGCCGTGAAATGACGTCATTTAAAAGTAACCCATACAATGAGTCTCTATATTTATCTTAGTAAAATGGCGTCTTCTCACAGCGGTTGAATTTAAATTTAATTGGATTATGCACGTAATATTTTGGAAATCAAGTAGAGACAGTGAAAAATAAATTATTCTTCTATACTATACTCTCTTACTACAGGCAACTTTTGACATGCATAAGCTAATGGCAACATGTAAACCAAGCATTATCTCTACCAGTAGGCTACCCGTATTGGAACCAGAACTTGAATCTTCCTTAGAACTTAGAAGCATAACTGATTGCTTTCTAATTGCACCCATTTTCCATGCATTTTTGACAGCGACTGTGATCGTCTGCATTTATCCATCCTTGACCTGTACTGGCAGCTATTTTCGAATAGTCGATAACAACTGGACATCGAGTATCGACTCGCGACATTCACTCTCTTTAATGAAAGCCTGGACCTTGCTGCCTTCTGTTCACTAACAACTGTTCTGCTTACATAATTGATGTGAATCGATTAAACGAAGCTTCTTCTTGGCTTAGCTACGTCCTATTTGTGGAGAACGCGACATTTTCATTGATATCTAAACAACGTACGTCATCAATGGTCGATACTTTTGTAATAGGACTATCATAAGGCTCAATTAATCGTAAATGAATGGTCATCGGAAATATTGATACTGTTGCACATAGTTAAGTGCTAGGGTTAGTTAACTTAATCTGATTTGAACATGAATTCAGAAATATTTTGTATCAATAAAAAAATCTAGAGTTGTCACAAAATTAAAACACAGTGATTCAGGTTTCGGTTGTTCTAATTATGGTATCAATTAAGGTTGAAGTGTGTGAAATCATAACCTAATTTTGGATTACATCATACAACATAATTAGGTGGATAAACAGTTTTGAGATAACCCTAATGTTTCTTTCTCAACTTTGTTATGATATGTATGTTTCTGTAATGAATGAACTTCACCTTTTTTTATCAGCAACAATTTCTTAACTACAATGTAAGGCGAAGGCAATGTGTATGACGGGTTGCCTATTCTATTATAGAATAGGCAACCCGTCATATACTATGTTTTCATACACAGTGACTGTCAATAAATTTTCGTTGATGAATTTCACGCAGATTTTAAGAAGATTTAATGTACGAAGCAAACTCTTTTCATTCAATCATATACGAGTAATATTAAACGTTACTACGATTTTGGACTTCATTTAATTGTGATTGGGCGGAACTTGTGTAAAATCTCTTAGGCTAGGCGTACACCGGTTAGTCAAGACAAGACAAGACGAGATTAATCACGTTTAGTTAAAATAATTCACATAGTTGCTTATGAAGCAGCACATATTGATGCAATGACTAATCAGTGTGTGTTGCTTCATAAGCAACTATGTGAAGTGCTGTGACTAAACGTGACTTATCTCGTCCTGTCTTGTCTTGACTAACCGGTGTACGCCTAGCCTTATGACGATTTTAAACATTTTTGAGGGTACTTTTCAATATTTTTCAAGTTGATTCTAACAGAGATAATCTAAATATTATAGATTAGTAAAAATTATTATAGATTAGTCTATGATTCTTCGCATGATTATGATACCAATATCAGATCAATCTGCTCATGCTTTATCAATAACATCAAAAGAATCGACTTTTTCGTCATGGGATTCTGTACCTAAAATACCAATTGAGTTTCTCAGTGTTATTCGTATCAATCGATTGAGCTGAAAGCTGGTTCACGTACCAATTAAGATGCTGTCCTCACATAGAGAAGTCTGTGCACTATCTTTGTGAAGCACGCTTTCCTTTCATTGTTCATCTAGTCGAGGCATCTCCTTGACATGACAAAGCCGGCAGGGTCAGCTCTGCAATGCTGTCTGGATTACAGACTCCGAAATGTCCTTTATTCGTTGCTTTCTCTCCTTTATCGCTGTGTGGGAATGAGCCTCCCTTCATTGCTAACCTCACTTATTTTATCGCGTCTTCACCATCTAGCTCTGCCTCTTGTACGATTTTGAGTTTGTTAGCTATAGAAATTTTGAGCTTTATTATTTAAAGACTGTATTTGTAGCTGTATTTTAGTCTGTATACTCTAGTATCTTCCAAGCAAATGAAAATGTGTTAACATTGCCCAAGGATTTGAATACGGTATGATGATTTCTCTAAAACTGTTTCACCAGATACGAGATCACGTGCAGAAGAAAGCGCCGCTTTCTTGCTCAGTAGTGAATCGTTTGGGAATACAGTATCATTGCAACATATTTATATCAGTGTGACTTTCCTCCAGATTTCACATCAAATCTCTCAGTAGTAGAAGCACAGTAGAAAGGAATGCGCCAAAAGTTTTTTAATATTATAGATTGTCCTCTAAATCAGTTACAAAAAGTTTACTGTACTGATTGCTGATAAGCCTTAAGTGTCATTCATAGTCTTGACACTTGAAAAGCGATGAATGGGATGCGTTGAACAATGAATGGCGAAGCTCGTTGTCTGGGTTTGAGACTACGGTTTTTTGGTTGGAGGGGGGGGGGTTGGTAGGGGTAGTAATACTCAGCTCAAAGCACATGTGTGCTAAATAAGTGAGGTATGCATGCGGGATGTGGGCCATCCTACCCTTAAAAAGGATGCGGGGGTTTGGGTTCTGAGGGGGGATGGTTTCGAGCGAAAAATCAAGGGATGAGTGGCCAAGGTTCATTGGATGGTTCTAATGCTCTGAAAAGTATAAAACTCACTTTGAATACCTTGTTCACAAGTTGCAATTATTGGCATATGTCAGTCGAGAGTTTCCAGTGTATTTGACTCGTAGATGCGGGAACGGTTATTTGTTCTTTTAGTATTTATGGTAACATAATTCAAAATTATTTTCACGCATTATACATACATTCTCATGAACGAATCTATAACCCTACTGAATAATAGACCTACTAGTTGCCAGTAGACTTATTAAAATGAAACATTAAACTGATTTATGAGAATAAATGCCATTCATGATACCACAATACTCTGATGTTACTCGAAATACGATTTTATGATCGTATTTTTAAATACGATTTTAAAACAGTATAAATTTCTCTTATCCATGCCACTTTTATAATACAACAATACTCTAATTTTACTTATTTCAATATTTTTAGACAATATAAATTCCTCATGCCTGAAATATTAGAATCCAATGTCAATTATAATAATATTTTTAGGCAGCATGAGAATTCCAAATATCTGAATTTTTGAAAATAACTCTGAAAACTAGATGACTGACACTTATCAAATGGCAATATGATAAATAAGGAGTTCGGAGATAGCAGGGTAAGGATATAGAGATGGGTTCAGGGGGTAGGTATGAATACGGATAAGGGTCCCAAAATTGGAACAAAGGGGGTAGTAAGAAGGTGGGTGAAGGGTGAATAAAAGGGGTAAGGGGGCCTGTGGAGGGGTACGAGTTTTTTTTAGGGTTAAGGGGGCACAAGGAAGGGGTACAATGAGTTATTTGAGGGTTGCTCAAAGAAGTGGTGAGGGAGAGAGGTTCAAAAAGGGGACAAAGAGGGAGGTGGAGGGGGAATTAAGGGGGTATTCGTGCTTATTTCTCTTTAGCGACATCTGTGCAAGTAAAGCACCGTCTCCCCGCCTTAATTAGCCTATCAACAAAGTGGTCTCTGCTATGTCTCTCTATGTCACAAGTGTCTTCTTTCCTGGAGAGCTTGCCGGCCCCAGGGCCTACTAACTTCACTAAGGGTTGGTTCATGATCAGAACTACATTTTATTCTTTCTTATTCACAGTACTGTACTTTTGTACAGGTGTACAGAATTATTTTACAGGTTATTATTACAAATTATTTTACAGGTCAAGTGTGATATAGGTAGGGTCCTAACTTTGCTCATTCATATAACTTGTAAAAGATCAATTGTTTCAACACTCTCTGATGGAGCCATTCAACAACAATCAATCTCAACAACAATCTCAAAAACTCAACAACAATCAATCTCAAAATCAACAATCGTATTCTCATGCCCGGTTTCTAGAACAGTCATTAGTTCAATGCCACATTGAATTTTAATGGAGCAAACGATCATATGATTCACTTCCTCAGCTGAAATTAATTTGTATCACATCTTCAAAAAAATAATAATACTTTTGAATTGTGTACTTTCATTAGAGAAATTATTATTGAAATTCGAAAAAAATTGATTGAAAAATGAATTATATTGCTTGGGGAAGTAGGTCTGTTGATTAAGGATTATGGCATGTTTTACACGGTCCAAATAAACAGCAGAACATGCTTTTGCAGTACATAAATAAACATGGAACAGTGGTATGTGAACCCAACACAAATAATGTAGAACAATAAACATTGGTGGCTCGTTCTTCTCGCTCTGTTAATTCTCGAATTATTATGAACATTTTGTACAAATATTATGATTATTCAGAGAGTGATCCGAAAATTGAACTTTGCATAAATTAACATATGTTACAAGTAATTGCTGACTTCGCTATTCGACGTTTCACTTATGTGAAACGTTCTGGTCAATGAATAAATGGAAATTATACTCGTTAAACTAATAACTTCTCATTTAATGTTACTATAAATATATTTATTTCAACAAAACGCCTTGTGCCATCTTCGTTAGTTGTTTCATCATACATAGCAGGATTCTTTCAACTTGTCAGAAAACAGCTGATCTAACGATAGTAGACAAGCGTACATATATCAGCTGTTTTCTGACAATTTAAAAGAATCCTGCTATAACCAGGATAATGTTACATTGAAAATCTTTCTCAGTTCTTGAGATTCGCACCTATAATCTCTTTTTATGAATTTATATTGTTTTTGAAGCTTTGATCATTAGAACTGGAACAAGTACTGGTTTTCGCATTTCTCGGAATAGTGTAATCTCATTCGAGATGAAAACCCTTTCAAAATGAAAACAATTTCTCAGAAGACAATATTTCTGATATATTTTTTTAATTAATCATAATCAGTCAATATGTTGGAAAACACTCTTTCCCCCCTGCATAATTTCTTCTCTTGTTAAACTGTTTTGAAAAAAAATTATTATAAGTCTGAAATTTTATTGGCTACAGTGGCTTCATAATATGAAGGAATATATTTATCAAAACTGTGATTTCTAGCTGAAACTTGTTAACTCTATTGAAACTTTTTAATTATTCAAAATGTCTAAAATCAATGTGCCTTCTATCATCACAGCTCACCATATATGTTTATTTATTATTTACATACATTCATACAAAATCACAACAAATAGAGGCTTACCAGCTTGAGCCAAAACAAATCTCATTGAAATCTAATGAAATTACAAAAACGAGAAATGCTAAACTAGGTATAAGTAAAAAAGGAGAGACAATAAATATGTCTTACTATTTCAATAATGGATTGAATAAATAGTTTACTATTTACAATAATAAATAGAAACCGAATAGATACCATATAGAGCAACAGCCAGTGAACAAACAAAAGGACAACCAGAATTTCTATGTAATACTGTAATTAAGGTTCAAGCATCTTATTTCATCAAGACTCGGGCAAAGAATGATGTCAAGTGATTCTGGTGTTTTAGAGGAGAGCGTGGGCTTTGTATTGTGTAGTAGACTTACTTTCTTCTCATTTTTGCTCAAGGAGTACATATAACTCCTTCTCTTTCTCGCTCAAGTGGGGTTTCCCTTTACTTAGTAACGAACAATTTCTGTAGATGACTCGCTAGAAAGTAAACTCTTCCAGTTGCGATTTCCACCGAGGTTTGAGGTTTTCAGACTGAAGAAAAGCTAGACTGAGCGCATTTTCCCACTGAAGAAAAGCGGGAAAGCGAAGATAGTTGTGGGAAGCGCAGTCACTTTTCCAGCGACTTTTCACGCGCCATCTGTTCTGAAGTGAGGAAATGCAAATTGCACCCCCAAGGGGGCTTTAATTCTATTTCTTGGAGCTTCTCTCTCATTTTCACTCCCCGTGACAATTTTCCGTGGCTTGAATGAAAATCTGAACATTTTTTTTCCTGAAATATCTTCACGGGTGTTGATCGAAGATGCTTTTCGCTCGATAACCTCCTGTCGAACGAAAATCATTAAAGTTATTCTCGTCATTGCACTTGAAATGGAAAGATTAATGACTGTTATAGAAGATGCTTTGGTTTTTTAGTAGAGCTGATTGATTGATTGAATGAGGTTAATGCTTCAATCTGAAAATAGCTTTTCTACATCAGCCAAGTAAATCTAACTACATAAGGAGTCGTATCATGAGCGTTTCTTACTCAATTGGATGCCTCACTTTAGTAAATATCAGTTTCTAACCTCAAATTGTAGCTCGGACATAAAGAATTGATAATAATGATAACTGAGATCAGAATCCTTGTTGATATTGATTTATACATAATAATGTTCGTGACCAAATCACATCACTCACAAAAAATTTATTTAAATATTTATGTTTGGTGAATGTAATAATAATTTAAAACCTCTTCCAAATAGATCTTCTATTGAACAACAAGAACTAGAAATAATGGAAGTGGGAATGCTTGTGACGTAGAACGCCTACAGAAATTCAAAGAGCCGTCTGATTGGCCAATGAGCTGAACAAACGCCATTTCACGATCTCGACCAATGGGAAGCTAGCAGCTCGTGAATGTAAGATGGACGGCCAGTAGTCATGTAAACGTTTTCGTACAGATGGCTGCTGATTGGTGGAAAGCATGAAATGGCGACTTTTGAGCCCATTGGCCAATTGGAAGGCTCGTTGAATTTGGAGGAATTACTACTAAAAAAGCATTGCCACCACCTTCTTTGTTTGAATGTCACGTTTTAGTGTTCAATGTTAGTTTCAGCTTTCTCGGCATTTCTCGTAATGACATTACGAATGAATAAATTTTATTCATTTGACATTCCATATTACTTTGTTGAGCCTTGTTTGAGAATAAATCTAAATTATTTATATTATTGAAATACGAAAATGAAATAACTCAATGATAACTATAATTTTCAATAATTATTCAATTAGGGTTTTCGAAAATGTATTTTATTGGATGTATCGAAGTTTAATTTTAGTAAAATAATACTAAAGTGGAAAATATCACTCCAATGAATAGACATATTCTAGAAATAGAAGTACTACAGTTAACTGTTTCTATTCAAGTCAATTTAAACATTGGAATTCGCTTCATAAACTTCCAATCATACAATTTCAAAATTTTATGAAAATTGAAAATATACATACATTTTTCAACCCTTGGTCAACGACCGTCAGGGTGAATGAGTCAATTTACTTACAAACAAACCCCGCCCGAATTTCCAAGAATGTAATTGAAGTTCTTATCTTTCTTTATAAATAAATAATATTTGGGGTGACCGACACAAAAAAGATACAAACAATTGTGCAATGAGGCAAGGTGGAATTTACCCGTAAGAGTCTACTCACCAATGAAAGCCATACGATAAAAAAAAATATATATATTTTTTTTTCATTCATGTATTATTGAGTGATTAGTGTGAATTATTGAACAAATTAGAAACCATTAAACATAATTCTTCAGCCGTTTTTCTCATCTTGCTGCTATCTTGCTTTATCTTAGCTATCTTCGTTTTATTACTAGTTATTTCAGGAAACACTGATGACTGTAATCCAAGTAATCTCACCCAGAGATAAGTGCTAAGATAATTTCTTGTTCCACCATTTCTTAGCTAGAATATATAGCTATACTTGTCTTACATTAACGAATCCTCTTCTGAGCTGACGATGCCTACAGCCAGAAAGAGACGTGGCTTACATATATTATATATGTCAGATGTGTAACTCAGCTAGGCTATATGAGTGCGAGTCGGAATATTGAATGCATAAATCACACTTTCATCACTCGCCTGCTACTGAATCCACAAATGACATTCGTATTGGATTTGCACCTCAAGGTTGCTGTAGATCAGAATACAGGAAGGCCTGAATCCCTCCTTATATTACTATCTCTGAGTGGTATTCATTTCGTCTTTTCGGGTCGCCGAAATAGAATAGTATAGAATTTGTGTGATTATATTTGTGTTCAACAACGGGAGCTCAAGATTACATTCCGTCTACTAGATGTGTAGTAAAAACTAGAATAGCATGATAAGGAAATAATGGGAAATAGAATAAGAATCGAGCTATGATGATGGAAAGGTTTGGGAATTTTTCCATTACTCACTTCTATTACTTCTTTAGTTTTGTTACTTCTTTTGTTTTAATAGAATTGTTAGTAATTGTCTTGTTATTGTCAAAATATTCCATTTCCTCAGTAGCTCTCTATGCCATGCTCTTATACTCCCTAAATATTATGACACATGAATTTCACGTGAATTTTGTATGAATTTTTCCATTTCTCACTATCAGTTCTCTAGTTATTCTCCTTTAGTTCTAATAGAATTGTTAGTAATTGTCAAAATATTCCATTTTCTCACTATCTCTTCATGCCATGCTCTTATACTCTCTTGATATTATGACACATTCATGTCAGTTTTACATTGAATAGGAAGTAACAACAATGTTTAGCAACGCTATGTGTTATCACTCAAGATTGGTGACAAGTTCTCAGTACTAGATATTTTATATATAGATATTTGATCATTTTTGTTCAAAGTGTATAAAATTTCATTCGCCATATAATATTGAAATTGCAGTGGAAGGTTTTTATACAGTTTCTTCATTCTAGAAAGCAGTCATAATCTAATTCATTTACAGCTCCGTTGCCTTAACGACGTGAAGGCACTGCACTGTAATACCTTTTTCAAAATACTTTTTTGGAATTAAGCTCTCAGTGTATTGCCGATTTGATTGTGATCTGATTAGATTTCCATTCGGAAGCAATACATTCAATCAATTCTGATTGATAATGTATCAGCAAAATCGTTTGCCATTAAGTATCTCATTTGCCAGACCTGCACAGGGGAAACTCTCTTGTCCAATTCATAATAAGGCGAGTCATAAACAATTTAACCAACTGTTACTGGTCATAAATGGGCCCCCCCCCCCCCGCCAGCGGCAGTCCATCGCGCTCAAACTGAGCCATAAAACGTTGTGCGGTTGTGCTGACAGGCAGAAAATAGCTTCCAGCAAAGACTTTAGAACCAAGACACGGCAGTCGGCACCGCAGCGTCTCCTCACTACAAAAGCGTCGTAATACCATAACGGCCCCATCATTAACCACTGTATCTATTCTACTCAAACACGTGACACAGGTTTACGAGCAAAGAAGGGGGTTGGAAACTGAATTGGTTGTGATTGACGGCCGACTGTGCAACAGCCAATTGAATTTTAATTTCACTAGATCTAACCACTGACTATATAATCTGATTAAAACTGCTTTAGGATTGAGACCCACTTAGCCTTCTTAGGTGTTTCTTTAAGGGCCGGTTCATGAGCTCGGGATTTAGCAAAGTCCTAGACTAAAACGAGTGGACACCTTAGCATCGACAAACGTTTGTCTCGAAAGGTTTAGCAGCATAGAGAGCTCTTAGTACATAGTGTCGAGGCTAACGTTTGTCGATGCCACCCGTTTTAGTCTAGGACTTAGCTAAATCCCCAGCTCATGAACCGGCCCTAAGTGTTCCAGTGATTCAAAACTAGATCAGATTGAACTAGGAACGTTTTATAATATACAATCTGTATCGTAATGACCTCATTAAGATACAAGTTTCAAATTACATTTTAAATAAACTACTGTTTCGATTTCAATTATTAAACTGTAATGATTGCGTTATAACACGGTCGTAGATGAAAGTATCTTATATATTCTTGTTTTATCTGTGCTTATAGTTGTTCCAGGCCCTGATTAATGCATAATTATGCGAATAGGAACTCAAACTTGGGAAAATACTTGGGATACTGAGTCTGCGAAGAATATAAATAAGAGAAATATGTGAATAATTTCTCACTTTTATGTTACATTAGTCTCTATATTACAAGTTTTAGTGTTCCTCATATCCTTGTAATGGCTGTATCGTTTCCATCCAATATCGTTTTAACTCTGTGTTCTTTGTTTGCTTATAGGTACATTTGAGGGATTCATCTTATCTGGCTATTCATCGCGACTTGGAACTGTTTGATATCAGGTTTGATTGCTTTCATTATACCTATACGTATTTTAGTTAATCAAGTTTACAGTAATCTACTCATTATTTTATAGAATTTTTCAATTTGGAAACCGTTTGAATAGTACATCCAAACATATTACGAGTAGATTGACAATTCTTGATGATTAGAGATTACGGGTTGGAATTGAATCGATACAGAGTAAGAGATATTTTATTTCTAGAAAGTATTTCTACTGGTTTTGACGAGAAAATTTATAAGAATCGGAGGATACGTTAAAGTGTTGGTCTCGGCTGCAGTCTTTAAATTCATCTCTTAACACGACCATCGAACAAAAATGATCAATATCAATAATTATATTCCCAATCGATTGCATAATTATCGATAATAAAGATTTGTATGATTCAAAAAAGAAGAGGAACACGATGATTATTATATCAAAGCCATGCGATAAAAAAAATTATATCGAAATTATAATACACGAGGCTTTCGGTGGAGACATGAAGCCATTGGTCCCGATTACCTAAAAATTGTTGTCATATTCTCTCATCATCACTTCATTCATTACCCATGCACACGCCTAGAGGTAATGTGGGCATTACCTTCAGTGAAAATAGAAGATAAGTCCTTGTTAAAAAGCGAGGTCAAGTATTTGTATTTGTCCGATGTTTGTCGGCTAATTTTATTAGCTAAGCTCATATTGTATCAAACTTAATCAAGATAGACTGAACAGATAACTTATACATTCTTGTCTTATCTGTACTTATAATCTCAAGTTCTGATTAATGAATAATTATGCAAATAGGGGCTGAAACTTGGGGGAAAATACTTGAGCTACTGAATTTAAGAAGAATATTACTAAGTCCAAGTTGCGAGGTGTTTCCAGGACTTGCCGAGAGGAGGCGTGATAGTCGAGAAGTTGGCTGGAAATTTTCCGACGTCATCTGTGAGCGAGCGGCAACGTTTCAAAAACTTTACGACGTACTAAAAGTTGCTCACAATTCCGATAAGGGGAAAAGGTTATGGAAAAAGACGCCTCTGATTATTATCAGTAAGATGAGCTGCTGCTGGAAATACGTTGCGCTGGCTGCGAAATGTTTTAGAAATATTGTTACCTCTTTCCTTTTATCGGCGTTTTCGGGCGTAAGAGTTCATAGACCATTCAACTGAATGTTATATACATTCTGCTGTATGGTCTTTGTCTTATGGATACTTCATATCTAAAGCGGTCCTGTTGTTTTCAGTTGTATAGAGGGTTTGAATGATCGAACCGTCCTGTATCCTTATCCTCATATTCCTTATTTATCCTTCAGCAATGAATTCTTATTGGAGATATCATAACAGCTTATTGAAGATCTCCTCCAATGTTTGACAGTTGTTTCTTTGAAATATGAAATTTAAATTATCAAATACCATTAAACACACTGTTAGTTTCTCTCTTATCAAATTCTCTAAATCTTAATTCGCTATAATATATACTTTTCAGAAAGAATATATATATACATTGATTATACAAACAAAGAAAATATGTACTTTGGATATATACTTTAATGGAATACTTCAATTATACTAGAATAAATGGCTTGCATTAAGTAATTAATTTACTTAATTAAAAGCCTAGTATTGGCTTTGTTTCGTAGATATTTGATATCCATCTATAGTCAGATTCACGTCAAGAAGTCAGCATTGTTTGTATGAGGAGCATTGGTGCCAAGTTTCATTGAGAGAAAGAGAAAACTGCACCAAACGTGTTTGTTGGGACTGTGTGCGACAACAATGCACAGTGCGGCAACTATGCACAGTGCGGCAACTATGCACAGTGCGAAAAGAATAAAGACATCATCAACTGCCTTGTTCTGAACAAGGATAGCGAACTCCCACCTAAGCAATGCTGACGTCTTGACGTGAATCGCACTATAGTTGAGTTGTTTCTAATTAGTATTTAATATTCATTAAAAATTTATTCTTTTCTTGTAACAATTCATTATTACAAGGCCAAATAGACTCATTTTACTTATTTTTTATATTTAAATAAAAAACATCACAGCGCTAAACGCTCTCTCATAGAAAGGTGAGAAAGAAGTACGGAGATGATGGAGATGAAGAAAGAGATCAGAGATAAGAGAGATATGATAGATAAGAGAGATAACCTTGATTTTGGACTGTTTTCTAAATTTGAAGAGGGACAGTTTTGGGCTTACGCCTGTTGAATCTGTCATTGGATATTATGTGTACATTACTAAATAAATAAATAAATAAATAAGAGAGATTAGCTTGTTTTGGTTGAATGTTTGTCACTTGGTCTGTCCCCGGAAACGTTTCGGGTCTGACATCGCAAAAGTGTGGAGATTGAGTGCGAGAAAGCAAGGGAAAGTATAAAAGTGAGATTAAGTTGGGAAAGTTAGGTAGTAAGGAGACTTAACAAGGAAAGTTGGAAACGATTTAGAGAATTTGATAAGAGAGCAGCTAAGAGTGTGTAGGGAGCAAAAAATAAGAACTTGGGAGTAAGAAAGAACGTAAGAGGTTGAAGAGGAGAATCTAGGAAAACGATGAAGAGGGGAAGAGTGAGAAAGAGAATTTGGGAGGATAATTGAATGTTAGAGAAAAAGCAAATCAGTGAGGAACAAATAAAGGAGAACACAGGAGAAAAAGATTAAGTGAGTGAGAGAGAGAATTTTTGAGGAAAGAGTTTGAGAAAATCGAGTGAGGGGATCTGAGGAAAAAGAGAAAAGATAAAGGAAAAGAAAAAACAAAAAGGAAAAAGTATATTTGTGAGGAGAGAATTGAGTGATAAAGCAAAGGCAAAAAAGAGAAAAACAAAAAGAGGATAACACAGGAGAAAAAAGATGAAGAGAAGAATGTATTTGAGAGAATTGAGTGGTATAGGAGAAGCAAAGGAGAAGCTTTCTCTTTTTTTCTTGTTCTTTCAAGAAGAAGAGAGCATAAGAAAAAATATAGACAGAGAGAATTTGAGAATATAATAGAACGGGGTAGAAAATCAGCGAGGACAAAAAAGAGTTGTAAAAGAGTGCAAGAGAGACTATTGGCCAGAATGAAAAGTGTGATGGAGACTTCTATTCGTTGATGGTATTCGGTCAAGAGAAAAATGAACCGACATAAATTCAGGCTGTGTTGACTCGCAAGTAGCAAGCGGAAAGGAATGCTCTCCCTCAATTTGTCCACTTGACTTGAAAGACCACTTCAGGCGACGTTCAACGGACAAGCGTTGTCGCTAAATATTGTCGGCTACGAAATTATGCAAATGTCAGCGTTTTTTGTGACATTTTGCGAGCGGATAGTAGTGAATTCATCAATGAGTGGAAGTTTGGGTTGAAGGGTAGCGACTTCAATTTTCTATTCAATGCGAACTCGTTAGAGCAGGGCATTCAAGAGATGTGGCTAACGGCATTCTATAACTACTTGACTTCGCAATCAATTTGTACTGTATAGTATGGAAATATTAATTCAACTGATGATGTACGGTGAAGGGATAAGTCCAAATCTTCTTTCAGTCTAATTTTTGAAAATGCACAATAATTAAAAATTATTGATATTCACTAAGGAACAGAACGAACCATAAAATACAGAATTCAGAGGCTTATTGATATTTAGTGGTGCAGATGAATATTGTGAATTACATATTTTGGAATGTAATATTATTTTCTAATATTTATTTGAATCATAAATATTACATAGAGTTAGTAAGCTACAAAGAATACGTCTTTAGTGGGCTCGTACACCGGAGCAATAAGCAATAGGCAACTAGCAACATTTGGATCATATGATCGTCTACTCTATAGAAACAAATAGTCCAATGCACACCTAAAGCAGCTGTTTTGGTGTGCATTGAACTATTGGTTTGTATAGAGTAGACAATCATATGATCCATATGTTGCTAGTTGCCTATTGCTTATTGATCCGGTGTACGACCGGGGTTACCGTTTGTGCAGTACTGAAGTACAGTATAGTGTAGCGAGACTAAAAGTATCCTTTACGGTAGCCTAATCTGGAGTGTCACATAAGGTCCTATATTAGAGGAGATTCTCTTGTATTATGCACTTTATGCGTTTCATACAATAGACCAGAAATTTCAAACGGCTCATCTGCCTAAAATCGAGACCCTACTGAAGAGCTAAAAGCAATAGTTTCTGCTCAGTCAGGTCTTTAATCAGATCACGGGCTTTAATGCGTTTTAAGCAGCTCTGTGTCAGCCGCCCGCCTAACAATAACTAATGTGACTGTGGTCAGAGCAACTAGGCCACACTGCGGCTTAAAATAGCAAAGTTGCCGCGCGGCGCAATGATTTACATGTAAATAGAGGCGAGGATTCACACCGAGCAACTAGTGGGTGGCTCTGACCCCAACTGCATTTCACTCTAGTAAGTAAGCGACTCCTGACAGACAAAACATCTCTTTTCAGTTGTTGTTTTGATTTAAAGCGAGATCCAGTGAATGCAGCTGCTCATTGTCAGCTAGTGCTCAATGTTGGAGCAGTGCCCTCGTATATCAAAAACAAAGATGCAGTTGGCTACTCTGTTTATTTTTACTGCTTTTATTATATTGAGTGTCGTCCTCCTATATGACTAATACCAATGACCTTCATACCTATATACCTTTAATACAGAAGAGGTCTGTATTCATTGCTAATACACTGCTCCTGACAAAATTGGTTATGTAATTGTCCAAAACCTACAATTATTCACTCTTCTTTCTCACAAATCTTCATCTAATCAGTGCTTCAATCTTCTAGTTGAAATTGAAATTAACAATAAACTCTTCCCATTACTACACAGTTTGACAAGAGTTATACATTATTTTATCAGAGTTATTGCTTGATAATAACATCATTTTCCATTCGATCCGAGAGAAAACGCTTTAGAGTTATTTCTAGCAATGCTTCCTGGGTTTATTTCGCAGAAAATCTTCATGATAATTATGATTTTATCAAATTTCTAAAACTGAAACAACTTCTGGAAATCCAATTCAATGTTTTCAATAAAAGTTTGTCAACTTCTATTAGAATCAATTTTTCTTCAAATTCTATTTTTCATCAATGATCAAATAGCGTTTGTTTTGATATGATGACTGCAAATATTAGCTGAAACACAATATCCCGAGCTATGAATTAGAACTTCACAACCTTTTAATCATTTTAAGGAGTCCATAGACAACTTGGTTGTCAACACCACTACATGCCTAAACAATGAACATCTAGACATATTACCTTCCCATTACCCACGCACAAGCCTTGAGCTTAAGTGGGCATCATCCCCAGCAAAAAAAAAAGGAACAAATTGACTATGACGTCAAGGTTATATCTAGATTGTTGGCGTGTAGGTTGACTATCAAGTTTGTCGTCTATGGACCCAATAATTTTTCTATTACGATTGGCCCTCAATCATGGAGTCACTATTGATTGAAAACAAATTCAAAAACAAGTCGAACCAAAACAAAGGTCGAAATAACCATGATGAATGGAAACAATCAGTTTGAGTCGGGCTTCCTTCAATATACAGAGGAAGATAAAGAACTTTGAACAGAATGGGGCTAGGATAGCTGATTCCATAAATACTGGCTTATCGATTCGGCCAAATAGACAGCGGAAGACGGCTCGCGCCATCACGCGAACTCACAGCTACAGCTTTGCTTCATATTATTATCAGTAGAGGCTAGTTTTGCTAGTTTTGCTAGAGGCACGATGTTTGCTTTGCGATGGCTTAAGGGGGCAATGCTTGTTTGACATCATGATGCCAACTGATAAGATAACATGCTATTTTGTCCCATTTAATTTAGGTGATGATGGATTGGGATTGAGGTGATATAACAAGCAAAATTGAAAGAAGAATTATAGAATAAAACAATATAGAAAAACAGTATCGTAATTCCTTAGAACTATAGAAATTGTAGAGGTTTGTGAATTTTTAAAATCAAGTGGATTTTGTCAACTATCCTATTATAAATTATAATAGACTTATAAAATTATCTGAACTATAATAAATTTATCACTTTTCGGATGATTGTTAGAAATGATGATCTAATTCAATAATATTGTGAACTTTGTTTTTCAGATCCAGATTTAGAACCTATAGTTTGAGTATTCATAATCCATCTTTCTCGAATTATGAAGTTTCAGATATTTGTTATTCATATTTATTTATTCATTGATACAATCGCTACTATAATTTGGGAAAGAAAAACTAGACTGAATCTGTAGTATTTCTCTGCTGAATTTTTGGTTCAGGAATAATTTAGGCCAACATCTAAGAATTGCACGCCATTATAATTATAATCCACGAGTGAATTAACAGTTTTGAATCTAAGAAAGTTGATTTCAAATTATCAAAATTGTAAAGCCTTTTTAATTTTCAACATCAATTCCTTTGGAACAAGAGTAGTCTACTTTTTTGAGTCCTATATTTCAATAACAGGAGTTGCGTCACCTGGAGTCCAGTAGAACAGTGACTGTTATTTGAATTCCCCATAGTAACTGGGTTCAGAGCTTCGGCTAGTCTAATATGCAACCTACCTACGTACGTGTATATACTGTAGTATGCGTTGCAAAACCCAGCATATATCTGTATTGATGGATTAAAAAGGAGATTATCAAGAAATTATCGAAATTCTTCGATATACTGTATAGATACATGTATTCTATTTTTTGAAGAGTATCCTTCAAAATAGAATTCATGTGGAGAGAGTAGGAGTAACTCCTATCTGTATTAATGGATTAGGAATGAGATTGTCAAGTGGGTAGAATAATTTCTATCGAGATTGTAGAGCTCTCTGAATATTATCAATGTTCTCCATCTTCTTCCTTTATTTCTCTCTTCATCTTTCTCCTCTCTTTTCACTACCACTTCTCTTTGCTATTATTTTTTGTCTTTCCTTGTATTATCTTCCCAAAGGAGAATTGAGAAGGGAACCTTTTAAGACGTAATGGAATAAGGTTTCATTACCAATCAATCAAATGTCATTCGGCTAATTGCAGAAGCTAACGCGACAATTGCCGCCATTTGTAGCAACTCAGAAAACTAGGTGCTGGGATTGCGAGCACCAATAGAAAGCGGTGTGACGTAGAAAAGGGGGAGGAGCGAATTACAGCCAATCGGAAGGCGTTTGGACAGTTGGACTGCCTACAACTCTTGCCATTGGTCAGAGAAGCCATCTTTGTGCTCAATACTCACTCGTTTTCTTCTTCTTCTTCTTCTTCTTCTTCTTCTTCTTCTTCTTCTTCTTCTTCTTCTTCTTCTTCTTCTTCTTCTTGCCTGTATTCTTGTACTATGCCAAAATAAGATGGATTATAACAACTGTCTGAGATGCTGTAAATCGGAAACAAGTTTTGATCGCTGAACAAGAACAACATAATACTGTATATTTATGCTGAAAATATTAAAACATTTGTCTTGTTATGTAAGACATCTGTTGTAAAATTATAGTGAAATCTAGTAATTTCAACATTAAACATTTCAACTTTTGTCTTGTAATGAAAGTCATCTGTTGTAAAATAACAGTGAAATCTAGTAATTTTAACATTAAACCTTTGTCATTTTAACATTTGTCTTGTTATGAAAGTCATCTGTTGTAAAATTACAGTGAAATCTAGTAATTTTTTTGAAATAGCTGTAGAGTAGAGACTGATAATTATGTATGTGCGTTTGTGAACAATCAAACTTACATACATCACCTATAATCAGATTCATTCAATTTCATGTTTGACATTAGAAAGATAGAGAGATATTATTTCTTTGCCATCGGACTCTACGGTCATCAGCAACGTCAAGAAATAATATCTCTCTATCTATCTATTTGTCTATCTAATGCCAAGCATGAAATTAAATGAATCTGATTATAACGTAATATTGTAATCAAATCATTGCGTCAACAAGAGTAGTGCTTTGAATTAAGAATTGAATTAAATCATAGACACTAGGTTTAAAACAATCAATTGAGAATCAAATTTCAATCATCACTTGTACAAATTCAATGTATAGGCTACATCAAACAACATACTGCAATTGAATAGTTTTCTCGCGAATTTAGTTGATATTCTGGATTAAATCAATCCAGTCGTCCTATAATTTTCAATTGCTATTCATGAATAAATGTAAACTAAGAGCATTGGAGCATTAGGTTTATCCTTGGAGTATGCTGATTGAAAACTCATATTACGGTGGCTTTTCAAATTAGTTTGAACGCAAAATTTTACATTACCAAAAAGCTTTTATCGGAATACTGTTTTGAATTGGCCCACTACTTGAAAACAACCAGGCAGTTTCGAATTAACAGAATGGCGATGCAAATTATTGCCTCCATAAGTATTTAGCCTATTGCTGGATTCAGAGTGAATTACTTCTACTAGATCAAACATCAAAGAGATAGTGTATGTAAACTAAGTATTCACCCAGATAATTAGTGCATAGTGTTTAAATCCCTTGATTGATTTGCACTTTTGGACCTACTGTTTATCTTGAATAATTAATGAAACACGAGTCTGTCTAGATTACGTTTACCCGAAATTCAATTTATTCTGATAGAGTTGCAAAGTTCCCTATAATTGATTCAATTCAACAGATTTCAATCCATTATTTTGTAATTTGGTTCACTCCCTTCATAGTGGTTGGAAAATAATTATGAGAAACACCATCGGAATATTCTCTCCAATCTCATCAAAATCATTGTCTGGCTTCAGAACACTCTCTCTCGCACTGTCTCTCTCTTACTCTCTCGCTCTTTCTCTCTCTCATGGAACACGATATTCTGGAATGGGAGAAAGCTTTTACCCAGAAAGTTCCTACGCTGAATTTGAATTTGATTTTCCGATTAAATTTGTTCCCTCAATAAAAATATAATGAATAAATAAAAACTTTATCTTAGTAGAAAATGAGAACATCATATCATGCATTACAACGTTAAGACTAGGATATAACAGAAACAAACCAAGAATAAAATACAAAAGAAAATTCATAGCAAACAGGCTTATATATTTTTTCTCTTCCCTATAATTTATAAAAGCTCAAATTATCACCTTATATTCAACATGAGTTATTGAAAATTGATCTGGTAGAATTCTCCTATTTCATAAATACAGTTATTGGTTAATATTCATAGTAATCATAGACACAAAAAATTGTGCAATGAGGCGAGGTGGAACCTACCCGTAAGGGTCTCCCCACCAATAAAAGCCATACGATAAAAAAAAATAGTAATCATAATATAATGAAGCCCCAATCTTTCAACTTTAATCCATATTGACTCGTTGATAAGAATAACTTAACATCTCATTTGTTTCTACTCTGGGATTACGAGAACCCAAACCATTCTATCGTCCACCATTTTAAAGTGCCGCACATTTCACCGTGAATTGGAGGTGAATTTTTAAACGTATCAGGCTTGTGCATTATAGATCAGCCAACTACACTTCAGCTGCTGCAGGTTACCGAAATACAATATAACGCTCGGATGATACCCGGCTAACAGAGCGACAACGAGAAACTTTTCGTGCTTAATTGAGCTGACTGCGCTATTTTCCAGTTGAAGTCACTGGACATGAGATATTCAGCTGACATTCGTTCTGAAAACGAGTTATTTAGAGTTGATAATTATAATATTGAAGGTACGGTACTCATTCACATTTTTTTTATAATCGAATGAACATTTGTAATAGAATTGTGAAAAAATTAGGCTAGGCGTACACCGGTTAGTCAAGACAAGACAAGACGAGATTAGTCACGTTTAGTCACAGTAATTTACATAGCTCTTTATGAAGCAGAACACATTGATGCAATGACTAATCGGTGTGTGTTGCTTCATAAGCAACTATGTGAAGTACTGTGACTAAACGTGACTAATCTCGTCTTGTCTTGTCTTGACTAACCGGTGTACGCCTAGCATTATTCGTATATTACCTGTTTTTTGTAACTGGTATAAATACCAGTACCTGGTTTATGTGAGATGAATAAAAAATTCTGATTATTTTCGTCATTTGAATCATGTTATGTTGGACCATCATCCATCAATTACTGACCAGGATTGAACAATATTAATTCTGTAATGGAATTCTACAACATGACTTATTAAATTAACACTCTGAAATAAATTTCAGAGTTTAAACAAACGTGTTAACAGTGAGACGAAGGAATGCAAGCGAATATTATGTAGAATGATAATACAATCAGATTCATTTAATTTGACACTTGGCATCAGATGGATAGATATTATTTCTTGACGTTGCTTATGACATAGAGTACGATGGAAAGAAAATGATATCTCTCTATCTATCTTTCTATCTATTTATCTATCTATCTATCTGATGCCAAGCGCCAAATTAAATGAATATAATTACACATTGGGACAGTCGAAGGGAAAGTCTTTGAAATGAGAATACAAATATAGAAATAGAATTCGCAATTAGGTCGTGTAACAAAAATGTTTACCAAATACTACACATTACTACTTTCAGTGCGAGGATAAAGATATTTATTTACGGGCAAATTACACTATTACAGTACTTTATCATTGTTTCTATCTCACTTTCACGTTTTTATTCTCCTCTAAATTTTCTTGCACTACTTCATAGCCTTTCTCTTTCAAGGCTCTCTCTCTTTCTCTTCTCTCTCCCATTTCTCTTGAGCTTCTCCCTCTGTCTCTTTCTTGTCCAAATTACACTATTACAGTATTTTATTATTGTTTCTATCTCACTTCACGTTTTTATTCTTCTCTAAATTTCCTTGCACATTCTTCATAGCCTTTCTCTTTCAAGGCTCTTTCTCTTGCTCTTCTCTCTCCCAGTTCTCTTGAGCTTCTCCCTCAGTCTCTTTCTTGTCCACAACAACTCTTCCTTCTCTTTTATAATATTTTATCTTTCTCTTTCTCTTCTCTCTCCCATTTCTCTTGAGCTTCTCCCTCAGTCTCTTTCTTGTCCACAACAACTCTTCCTTCTCTTTTATAATATTTTATCTTTCTCTTTCTCTTCTCTCTCCCATTTCTCTTGAGCTTCTCCCTCAGTCTCTTTCTCGTCCACAACAACTCTTCCTTCTCTTTTTCGTAACAACTTTTCTTTCTCATTCATTCCTCTTCGTCCACAGTGTAACCGCACACACAGTATGCGGTCTTTATAATGTCTCCTAATTTCTGAAATCTCAACTAAGGCTGACTCTCCATTTTGGAGCCGCGCCAGACATCAGAATTATTAAAAACCCTTGAAATTTATACGAAAAACACGCACCGCTTTACTAAGTTTGTTACAAACGAGACAACTCTGTGAGTCAGCGACCGGGCGAGAAATATTACTCCGACCTTCTGAGCTATTGCGAGTTATCTAACGAGTTTTATAAGTTATATTACAAGTCACATCGGATTCGAGATCCGAAATAACGGTTTCAGATTAACACTAACTTGATTTAGGTGAGCGATCAATATAAGTTATATTACGAGTCAGATCGGATTCGAGATCCGAAATAACGGTTTCAGATTAACACTAACTTGATTTAGGTGAACGATCAATTCACTCTGAATAGATCCATTTGTCCCAAAATAGTCTCCATTCACAGCCAGAATCTTGTTTTCACTAGGCTAGTGTTAATTCTGTCACTTAATTAAAACACTAGAATGTGGCGTGAAAACGAATTAGTGAAATAAGGAAATGACGTCACATAGTACTAGTATAGTACATTGATCGACGCATGTATTGAGAACCTATTCAATGTGATAATGTTGAAAGAATTCGATGTGAATAAAGAGAACTCAACATCAAATTAGATAATATGGAGTATATAATTATGTTGAAGTAAATGTAAGTGTTGAAACAAAAATTTCAAAAGCAGACAAAAATATTATTGTTGCATACTTACCTAGTTCCTGATAGAGTTTTCATTTACTTGTATTAGATACAAAACTCATAATTTTCTCCGTTGCGGTCATTCGCTTGCGGGATATGCAGGGCATGTTAATTCCATTATCAGTGCATTCATCAATGCAGTTATTAAGTTCATTTTAGACAATAAAAATAGTCAATTAATTGGAGTTCACCAAAATAGAGATAAAACGTATTAAAATATTGGTTGAATTTCAACATTCATTAAACTAGTTTTAAAAGCAATTGTAATAGTAATGCGATGGACTGTGATAGAGTAAAAGTTGAATGTGGGTATCATGCCAAATACACCAACAATTAAATTAGATAGGAAGATTAGATAGAACTTGTGATGCTAGTTGAATACTAGAGTTGAATTTCAATTATCTTCATTGAAATTCAATGGTCAAATTCAATTATTATGTTCTTTGAATTATTCTCATTAAATTGAATGAATGATGCAATTCATTCCCTGAAACTTCTCAGTTATTTTTCCTTTCACATCTGAGACACCTTTTCCTCTCTCACTCTTTCTCAATCTGTTTTTCTCGTTCCTTTCTCTCCTCCCCCTTTTTTTTGTTCCCAGGAGATCTTCGCTACTAACGCTGTCACTTAAGTACTATAGTACATTTCTTTGCTACAGTTTTTACCCCATCACAATCCTATCCAATCCACTCACCCTTCTCCCTACAACCAGATAAGATTCTCAACTTTTTGTCACTCACACACCCTCTCCATAACTCTTGCTCTCACTGTTTCTCTCATTCTCAATAACTATCGTCCTCCCTCTGTTCTCCATTCTAATTATTCTATTTTTTCATTATTTACTAACACTAACACAAACACAAACACACCTACATCTCTCCTTCTTAATCTATCTTTCTTTTCACCTGAATATTTTTTTCCAAGATTAGATGTCAATATTATGTTCAAGCAGAATGTTCAATTTTGCGTTCAAGTAGGCTATGGTATTTGTATTAAAATTCATAGATTACATAAATTACATAGATTACAAATTCATAGATTCTCACAACTTACGTATTCTTACAACTAACATATTCTAGAATTTATTCAGAAATATTAGAAATAGTTTGTAATCTACATGAATGAAGTGCATAATCTAATCTCTATCTCTAGGGTATTCTCTACTAGGGTTCTGTTACAGAGAGGACCAGGAGTCCCAACTCCGCCCATAATAGAGACAATTAATCAATCAATCTCTCTCATCTCTCACTCTCCCTTGCAGCCACTGTTTATTCTTTTCTCCAAACTAACTCTTTTCCATTCTGTTTTTTCTCTCAACCATTCTTTATCACTCAATAATACACTCCCACTCATGCACTTTCACTTTCTCTTTCTCACACACTCTCTCTCTTTATCATTCTTTCTTCTACCCTCACTCTCCCTCACTTTCTCTCTCTCTCTCACACTCTCTCTATATTGCTCTCTCTCTCTTACCTTCACTCTCTCTCTTTCACTCTCTCTCTCTCTCTCATTCTCTCTCTCACACACTCTATATAGCTCTTTCTCTCACACTCACTCTCACACTCTTTCTTTCAGCCACAATCTTTCCCAACAACTATCTTCCTCAATTTATTTTTCTCTCCCAACTATTCCTTATCAATGACTTCTACACACATCTGCTCATCCTTCTCTCACTCATTCCCTCACTTCCTAACACCATCACTCTCACTCTCTCTCTCTCTCTTTCCCTTATTACTGTTCATCTTGTTCTCACTCACACACGCACAAGCGCGCACACCGTCTAGTCGAGCAGCTGATGTCTGCTCGATTGTCGACAGGAGTGAGTGAGACAGTTGAACATTTTGAAGTTGGCAGACCAACTTCTTGCTTTGCCTCTCAGTTAGCTTCTAACCGGCGCGTTGAGTGTTCCAAATATTGTTGGCGATCGGTGCTATCCATTTCTTCGATAGTTTCTTACAAGTCATCGCTGCTTCTTCCTCTCCCTTCATCCTCTCCTCCCCCATCCACCCACTCCTCACTTCCTTCCTTTCTTTTCTTTCTCTCTCCATCAACTGTCCTTGTTAACGACTTGACTGATGTTTGGAAAAAAATACTGATTTGAGGGAGTGATCTATGGTTTGAATCAAGTGTTGTTTCGTTCTATTGGAAAGTTTCAAACTAAGTGAAGATTCTCAAACTAAGTGGAGATAAGAAGTAACAAAGTGAAGAGTTTTGAATTCTTGAAAGTGATCCATTGAAGTTTTTTTTTGGAGTAAGATTGAGTAAGTTTTGAAGTGAGTTACATTGTTAGTTACAAGTTAGTTTTGATGTTATATTGAAGATACTCGTATGTTCTTAGATGTTTGAAGACCATTTTTGAAGTAAACGTCAAATTATTTTTCAAATTCCCTAGCTCGTTGTGATTTTCATTAGATGCTTAGAAAATTTATAAAAATTATGGAGTATGAAATTATAGTTGGAGTTGAACGTTTTTGAAAGTTGTTGTAGTACTATTTCAATCACTGTGAATATGGTATTTATGTGACAGTTCTTGACAACTGTCGTAAGGAATTCAAGTGGAAGTTCCATTATTCTATCAAATCATTGGATTTCACGTTCTATTTACAATTCTAGATGTTCAATCGAAGGTGAGTAAGCAGCATTGCATTGCAAAGTTATTTCAAACAATTGTATCCAATTGAAAATCTTTAACTTACAGAGGAGTGGGCTATTAGTTGTCCAATCTGTCAGTTTATCAAAAATAACGGTTGTATTTTTATCATATTTGAACTATAGTACTGCTATTATTACTTCATAATTGATACTGTACATCTCAAAAAGCCTGGGCTAAATTGTTACTTACCAATCAAAGCACTTAACTTACTATTGTTTATCAAATTTTCAAACTTTTCCTTCTGATTTTGTTGTCACGCATGCATGTTTACACGTTGCCATTAACGTTTAAACAGTCTAACGTGTAGATCAGTCTGAATTTGCCAGTGATTTATTATTTACTTATACTTACTTACTTATAATATTCACTTATTTTCTGAAATTTCATGTGTGGTTTATTTATGTGATATATAAAAGTTATAAATGTGTTTTTATCTAAGGCTAGACGTACACCGGTTAGTCACGACAAGACAAGACTAGATTAGTCACGTTTAGTCACAGTAATTGACATAGTTGCTCGTGAAGCAGCACACACAGATGCAATGACTAATCGGTGTGTGTTGCTTCATAAGCAACTATGTAAAGTACTGTGACTACTGTGACTAAACGTGACTAATCTTGTCTTGTCTTGTCTTGACTAGCCGGTGTACGCCTAGCCTAATGCTCCTAAGGAAATGGCATTTATTCTTTTAATTTTTAATGAACAAGTCGACTAACAGCTAATCGGTTTTGTTTTTTGTCGTTTGATATTTGTTTCTATTATTCAATAGTTTTCAGTCTTCATCCAATCCTGATAGCTTAGATAGTCTTCATTCAAAGTTCCAGAACTAGGTTATTCTTGCTGTCAATGCGTTCGCACGCAAAATCACATCCACTCATCCAATCTTGTTGGAAGGTCGGTAGAGCACTCATGCACTACAGTACAGTATTGGGGCGTAGCCCCAAAGCGTAGGCTCCCTTGTGGTTTCGGTGGTGATGCCACCAGTGATTAGTGGGAAAGCCGCTCTTGGTGGAAAACCACATAATGAAGAAGGATAGTGGTGTGTGGATGATGATGATGATGATGATGATGATGATGATGATGATGATGATGATGATGATGATGATGATGATGATGATGATGATGATGATAATGACAATGCTGACGATATTATTGATGGTGATGATGATAATGATGATTATGACGATGTTATTGTCGTCTTTATTGTTGTTATGATGATGATCTATAATAAAACGACATAACTCCATTGACTAAAGATTTGTTTATTGGTTAGATTAGATTTAGATTAGATCATTTCTAGGCAGTTGAAATTTCGTGCTATCATTGTACATCTGTTTCTTCACGCTTGCTTGGAATAGGTTCTATATGAAGTATCGTTTTTCGCTATCTTTTCTTTTTTCGAGAAACCGTGATGGTTCGTTCGTTTCCGTGTCTAGGTCCGACCACTTATTGTTCAAAACTATAACATGGAATCATTTAAAACAAAAATAATGAAAGTAGCATTAAAACGTTATTGGCTGTTATCAAATCATCAAGAGCGCATGTCTCTTGAACCATCCTGCAAACCATCAATTGCATTGAATACTAGTAGTAAACAAAAGTTCCATTTCACGTTGAAACAAATCATAGAGGTAGTAGTGAAATTATATTATTATTACATACGAGTTTACCCCGTGCAGCGCAAAGCGCCGCTTGCTTGTTCTGTACTGTATCGCTGGGGAATACAGTATCATTGCAACAGACTTCACTGTGAGTTTCCTCTAGATTTCAAATCAAATCTCGCAAATCAAATCAATCTCACAGTAGAAAGGAATGCGCCAAAAGTTTTTCAATACTATTAGGCTAGGCGTACACCGGTTAGTCAAGACAAGACAAGACAAGCTTAGTCACAGTAATTCACATAGTTGCTTATGAAGCAACACACACCGATTAGTCATTGCATCAGTGTATGCTGCTTCATAAGCAGCTATGTGAATTACTGTGACTTAACGTGACTAATCTTGACTTGTCTTGTCTTGACTAACCGGTGTACGCCTAGCCTTACAGTACTGGTGTCTTCTTGCAGTCACAGTTCTATCTGCTCCTCATTCATCAAATATTACTCTAACTATTCCCAAATACAAACACTCAAATCTTCAGATACACTTTAGAAAACTAGGAACATAAAATATAAGCAGAAAAAATCAATGAAGGGTGCTCCGTGCCCATCCGACGACCAACGGAGGGTTAAAGTTCACGAAGCATCCATTTTCGATAATAAAATTATTCTATTCACAAGATCACCTCAATTTTAATCAATCTTAATAATGATGGCTCTGTTGATATGTTGAGAAAAGTCAAGAGGTAGAAAGAGTTTGTGGACAAGAGGTCATGTGAATCGATAAGGTACATGGACTAGCACTTGATTTATAACTGGCACAGAATTTGACGCTGACTGACTCACACACAGACAAACACACGCTGACACAAAAGCTCACTCATAACAGTGATGTGTTGTTATTTTGAGCGCATCTATGCCTTCATCCATTTGGTTATGATAGTCGATCGTCAGGTGCGCTGACCTATGACCAACTGATGTCTTTGTGAGGTGACTGTTCCCAGAGAGTGTGTGGTATTGAAGCATTTCGGGGATTCGCAGTTGCTGTTTTAATTTGGTAAATCAGAAGTGAACGGAGTGTAGTTGCAGCGGTGTGCAACTGTTTTGGAAGTGAGGAAAGTGGTGGAACCATTTTGGAAGAGAGGACAGTGATGGAGCCATTTTAGGATATCAAAGTAACCTAGGACCAAGAACTGGAGATAAACAGAAATCAAGGCAGATTATCTAGTCTGAGCTAGGACTTTCCCATGAGTGATATTTAACAACATCAGGATACAGTCCTGTATTGCTAGATTTGTCATATTGAAACAAACAAAGTCTGTATTTTTAAACAAAATCATTTTTTAAGTTTCATGCTTTATTACTAAGTGAATGAGTATGATTTTATTCCTATGAAACATATTTCAATTCAGTTCAATTCAATTCAATTCAATTTAATTTATTTGCCAAAGAAAAAATACAAGTACAAGTATTCACAATAAAAATAAAAATATCCTGGCATCACCCAGAATAGGAAAAATCCTGACCGCTAGGTGAGAGTAAGAGTTCTAAATTTTCCATTCATACATATGAAAGTAAATGGAATGTATAAAGAAATAAACAAATGGGAAATATAAAAGAACAAGAAAAAATACTTCAACAAGAACTCCAACTCATGATGAAAGTAAATCTTTCACTTTAACAAGAAAGACACCAAAAAACTAAGTTCTATCAGTTTTTTATCTCCATTTTGTATGTTCTATAGGCTAGGTCCTTTTCTAATCCAATTTCAATTTTTTTCTCGATGTTTCATTATTTTTCACGATTTATTATGTTCCATATGAATATTCATTGATTATCATGGTCTGTATCTTGATGACGTTTGATTCGCTAACACTATAGGAGTGTTGTGTTGTCCAACTATAGGCTTTTCTTGGCCAATAGCAGTCGTTCATGTTTATGAAAAGAAAAAGAGGCGTTAGCCGAAAACTTCTTCTATTCCAAAATACACAATAAAGGTTACAAATTTATCGCAAACAGCCTGCTGCATCGCAAGTAATATCGTTCATAACTTTTAATCCACATTTGGGTTGTCATAGAATAAAAGTGTTTAGCACATGCCATTTCAGGAGCTGGAGATAAAAATTAGAGCGAAGACGCGCGCGGATCTGAAGATATTGGACGCGATATAAACGAAATGGAGCCGTAAAACGAAGCTCGCCTAGATCTGTGACTCGCAAAAATCGTCAGACACTTTCGTTTGCGGCGGGCGATAAAATGAAATTTATTCATGTAATGGCCATCGCACAGAGGAGACGAAATGATTCACGCTCATTCTTGGAGGAAGGCAATTTGAGGGCGCCCCATATAAGCGTGTATTGTGTACCACCCCAATTAAAATGTTAATAGCGCAGAATATAGCTGGCGAATCAATAAAAATGCAAATTGTGTCTTTATGCTGTAAAAATGTCGTCGCCAATCCAATCTTCTTGTTGCCAACGTTGCAAGTATTGGTAGAGTGGATTTGAAGGTGTAAAATGAGCAAAGTGTTGATTGGAAATTGTGAAAAAAGTTGATGATTGTGATTGGTTCTTCCTGCTCTTCAAATACCTTTAAATAATGTAATACAATAGAACCTCGCTTAGCCGGACCCGGATCAACCGGAAACCTAGTTGAATGGAACGGTCGACGGACAAAAGGGCCTAAGGGCCGACGGAAATAGGCTGCCCATAAACGTTGTGAAGAAAAACTAAAAAAATAGTAGATTATTTTAAGAAATAACTGTTTTAAAAAAGATGTGAAGACTGCAAGAATATGTTTACGTTATCTATATACGTAGTATATGTATATAACTATTACCAAGATCTATAATATATACGTTATTCATATACATCATCTATCTGCAAAAGATTTGATATGTACTGGATTGTGAATATTGCAGCCAAAGCTACTCATTTGATAGTCAGACAAAACGAGGACAATGCTGTATTGTTGAAATATCATTCTATTCTCGGAAGTTCTAGATCAATATCTATATATGGCCTTACCTGTTACGGAGCTGAGCATTTGAAAACAGAGGTTACCATATCTAAGTTTTTCAGTTTCATGCACCAAAAATGTGTATGTACATGCACTTCTAGTTAATGTTATTCAATAATGAGAAAGAATTGAACATCATTATAACTATTTTCAACTAGTCAATAAATGAAAGGTATATGATTACACGTGTTTGGTAACAAGAGATTATTGAAGATCCCTCACTATCTCCAACTATACTAAATAATAAATCGTTTTCATCTCAAACGTCCCAATCGATCTGTAGTCCAGTCAATGAGTTCCAAAAAACCCCCGATAGGGGAAAAAATACATATAAAGCTAATTTTTTCCCCATCGACTACTATCATATAGACAAGTGTCCTGGCGAAAGTCCTGACCCCTACCCCTCTTGCTTCCCCCCCAGCACCCCCTCAAAGTTTCAGTTTGCAAGGGTTTCGTATATCGTACGTATCTCGGCTTCCAACGGAGATATCGATTCAAATCTTTTTTCATTCTTCAGAAAATTAATTTTTCTATATTTTGTTCCATTACCATTTTGATCTAACTCTAGTAGTTCCGGAGTTATTTGTGAAAGAATAAAGAAAAATTCAGATTTTTTGCTTAAAAATGTTATACTTTTGCAAATAAAAGTTTATACAAGCATATTTTACCAAAGGTTCACATGTAAAACTTGTAGATCTTTTCAAGATATTCAAAATGATGTATCATAACCCATATTTAATCACCATCCTATAATCTTAATTCGTCCATCAATGTGCGCTAAACACGATCTCGCTGCGCTTGATGAACTGATCCAGGCGTAGCTTATTATGTGGTTAACAAATCTATCTAAATGATGTTTCTAACCCAACAATTTCTTATATTACTCTGGACTATTGATCTGTATTTGGTGTTGAATTTTTCAGAAAAGTTATAATTCAAAAGATATTTCTACATTGGCGACCATTTTTTTTATTCTAATATGGTACATAATGTATAGCCTAAAGTGATTTAAAACATATAATAATAATAATAATATCATTGTATAGTATTACGAATCCCTCTTTCACAATAATTGAATTTATGAACATCTCGATTGATTTTGAACAGATGTGTCTACTATTTTAATGTTTGCTGGGGAAATGATGGCTTTAAATCACAGATAATGTACAATCTTTATAAGATAATACCTTATCTGTGCTTTAAATAGACCAATGGTCACCGCCGCACCATTGTAACTTGCTGCTGAAGGACACCGCTGTAACTGTTTACAGATAATTTCTACGTAATTGAAAAGTCCAATTCTCTCAGAAAAAATCTAGAATAC
Organism: Laodelphax striatellus; assembly: GCA_017141395.1. Classification (NCBI taxonomy): domain Eukaryota; kingdom Metazoa; phylum Arthropoda; class Insecta; order Hemiptera; family Delphacidae; genus Laodelphax; species Laodelphax striatellus. The sequence continues at coordinate 2,561,100 of CM029539.1, forward strand.
GTTTATTTTTGACAAATAATGTTTCATTGATAGTATCTCTTTATATCTTATCAATTAATGTTGGTAACTAATTTTGCTGGTGTAAGTCTTGCTATACATAAGTTATCAGTAGATTTCACTAAAATACGTGAATAATAATATTTACGGTTAATTGCTTACACTTGAATTGTCTACCTTATCAGAGAGTTCATTGAGGCTTTTCAACTCTGATGAGTTGTACATGCTCAGGATAAAATTTCTTCTATTACAAGAATATTTGGATAATACTGCATTTTCTAGTACTCAAATATCCATTTGCGTATTTTCCACACCCATAATTCATTATAAATGTATGTCTTCTTCAATAATTCCTACTATCTTCCTAAGAAAATTATTCAACAATCGCCCTCAACGTTTATTTACCTATTTATCGAACCACAAACTTACGTTGTGACTAGTATGTAAAATGCGTACTTTTCATCCAAGATGAATTATACTCATACAACTAGCCGATCTTAAAAGAAATATTGAATTCTTGACTTCAAAATAATCAAAGACTTGAAAGTCTGTAACAAAACCACGCAATTATTTCTTTGAATGAATACCGGCACTCATTGTCGTCCTCAACGAAATTAGTAATCGGATTCAGTTGATGATGAACGTCCTACAATTTTTTTTCATTAAGTTCAGGTTCACAAAACGTCTTATAACATTGTCTGAGATAATGAACTTCAGTCGCAACTAAATTGTTTAGATATAATAGCGTGGCTTCACTTTACAGGCCAAATTATCATTCCTATCGTCCCTAGTTTTGGCTGCCATTTTGGAAATAAATGTTGAATTATATAACTTTTCTGAAAAATCCAACACCCAATACAGATTAATAGTCCTGAAAAATATAAGAAACTGTAGAATAGAAACATTATTTAGATACTGTAGTTTCGTCAACCACAACCTGGAAATAACCTATGCAAAGATAGTAAATATCTCTTCCAAGTAGCCAACTATAGACTTCTGCCTTCAACAATGAGATGATAGGCAAGACATGACAGAAAATATTGCCTTCTCTCCTTCAACTCTAACCATTGCAGGCTCCTTCGAAAAGGCATGATGTGATCATCTCTCCTTGCATCAATAATGAACACAACAGCATAGTTTAAAGCACCCTGCAAATTCCACATTTACATTATTTTATATTCATATCCACTTTATATTGGTGTTTGAAGAGTGGAGAGTTCTCAACATTTTGATCACCATTCGAGATTCTTAACTCCATTATTCATCGTATAAAAAGAGTTTCAATTTGAAAATTGTGTTTTGTTTTAGAAATGCATGGCAATAGTAATAAGAATTCTTCTTATTAGGAAGATACCAACGTTGAAAATTACAAATGGTGATCAAGTTGCAGAGAATTCATTTTTCTTCAAAATCTGATATATATTTTTATGTTTCACTCTCAAACAAGAAAGTTACACCTAATTAAAAAATTAGAAAAATCATTAACTTTTTCACTATTTGACAGTTAGTAAATAGCCTCTAGATGAAGATTTAAGCAAGATATTATCACGTATTTTGGCTTCAATTGTAGAAAATTTCATCTTCTACAGGATTAAATATCTTAGAAACATTTTCAAACCCTCTGTCTAATTAAAATAACGCTGAAAATGTGAAATAACGAGACATGTTGTAAATATTTGGACTTATAGAATCAATCGTTTCTGTCATGTAAAATGAATATTTAAAAAATTTTCAATTGGAAATGAAAGAAGAAATCCCGATCTATAATTTGAAACCAATCACGATTTTCTATCATCAAGGACTTCCAAGATATCAGCATTTATAAGCAAAAATTCCTTGTGTTGAACCTTCATTGACTGGACTATTTTCACGAAACCACCTGTTTAATATATGCATTGGCTCAGCCGCCGAGCAATTCGAGATCGTGCAGATCGCACTTTGATGGACTTTTTCTCATGTTCATCTGGAGTAAAATATAGATTGTGATTATTCAAATTAAAGATAATGAAACGCTCTACAACTTTTATGCGGAACATTTTTCTGTTTAACAATCACGTAAACTTTTATTTGCAAAAGTATAACATTTTTAAGCAAAAAATCTGAATTTTTCTTCATTCTTTCACAAATAACTCCGGAACTACTAGAGTTAGATCAAAATGGTAATGGAACAAAATATAGAAAAATTAATTTTCTGAAGAATGAAAAAAGATTTGAATCGATATCTCCATTGGAAGCCGAGATACGTACGATATACGAAACCCTTGCAAACTGAAACTTTGAGGGGGTGCTGGGGGGGAAGCAAGAGGGGTAGGGGTCAGGACTTTTGCCAGGACACTTGTCTATATGATAGTAGTCGATGGGAGAAAAATTAGCTTTATATGTATTTTTTCCCCTAAAAACCACTCATTGACTGGACTACTGGTAGTTTTGCTGAACATCTGATCAAGGAAAATCATTCTTTCACAGACATCAACACCAATCTCCAGATCCTCCATATCACCCCCAAAAGCAGAAAATTAAATACACTTGAACAATTTGAAATATACAAACATTCCATCAATCATCCTCATCTCATACTCAATGATCAACTCATTTTCAAATCACACACCCTATTCAACATCATCACCGATATTCCTGTAAACACCTCCCCCACCCAATCTTCTCCCTCTTCACCCCCCACTCCCACCACATCCCAATACCTTCCATAGCCTTACAATGTTTTTAAGGTAGTCAGTCGTAGTCCAAAGCGCCGAGTATGAACATCATTGTTCGAAACGCGTCCGCGACTCAAAATAGTGTAAGTACTGTATAGCACGAAGTTATCTCTTATTCTAATTATCTCTGCAGTACACGAAGTATGGATGTACACAACAACCAAATTAAAAATAATTAATCCGAAGTCCTCGATATCTGTAGAAAAAGTATGTGAAGATAATAGTCTACATATTTATCACAGTGCACAAATTTCAATTTAAAGGAGCCTATTCTACTACATAGATATACAGTGACTATACTCACATATATATATTCTATAGTCACTGTAATAAATAGTATCACAAACGCTATCTACAGGAAGAAAGAGTGAACAAATAAGCTGGTACTGTCTTTAATACTCGACTGCCATTGGCCAGCTCTTCCAGGTGTTGAAAGTGGGAGGTCTCGTCCAATCAAAGAGCTTCATCGTAGTCTTGGCAGTTTCCACCATTTTGTTTTCAAAGGCAGCCATTTTCTTGTTCTTGTCAAGCGTATCGAAATTTTTGAAAAGAATCGTCGTATGAAGAGGGAAACTCGTGGAAAAATTTTTTATGAACTAAATTTTTTTTTATTAAGAAACACTGATAAGACAACTGTATTTATTTTTATCAAGGAATTCAGTCAACAATGTACTTTACATTGTAAATTAGAAATATGGAAAATTAAAAGAAGAAATATATTCTACTATTGAAAGCTATTCATGCAGTTAGGAATGTGAAGGTTGTTTCAAATTTAAGAAAATTGGCAGAATATCCCTGTGATCTTGAAAGTTTCATCTGAAAGTGATAAATTTTGTATCATTTATCAACAACACCTCCCCCCCCCCCCGCTTTCCTAGAAAGTGTTCCATTCCCCCAGACCCTGGCCTGCATATTCTTTACATATTAAAAATGTGGCTCTTGATTAAAAAATATTGTGTACCCCCAACACTACAGTATTCTAATCTTTGGTATTTTTCCTGATCCGAGTAAGGCTAGGCGTACACCTGTTAGTTAAGACAAGACAAGACGAGATTAGTCACGTTTAGTCGCAGTACTTCACATAGTTGTTTATGAAGCAACACACACCGATTAGTCATTGCATCAGTGTGTGCTGCTTCATAAGCAAACATGTGAATTACGGTTACTAAACGTGACTAATCTCGTCTTGTCTTGTCTTGACTAACCGGTGTACGCCTAGCCTAAGGCTAAGCCGTTTTGTTAATGACCACAGAGAACAGACTTAGCCTAGTAAGTCTGTAACTTATAAGTTACTAGAGAGTATTGCTTCTCTGTGTTATTACTATAAGAGGAGTAATATTTTTTTAAAGAGATGATATCGTCAAAAATTATGTGAATATGATTCTTTCCGACTAATGATAAAACAGTTTAAGGCTGTTCGGTCGAAATTTTTTTTTATTTAAATTGGATAATATTTTTAAACATACTTGTTAAGATCATTATAAGAGTGAGAAAAAGTGCCACCTGAAATTTGTAAGTGGTCTAATAAGCGAGCTATGGCGCTTTAAAGTGCTAACTCCGTTAGCTTTCCAGCTCTTGAACGGTTTCAACTATATCAACCGAACTACTCTTAAAAATTCAAAAAAATGTATCTTTCCAAGCTGAAACATTTTATTTCCCATATCGTTCATAAATAAAAAAGTACCATTTTTTGTAAAATCGATAACTTATTTATTTTGGCATTAATCGAGAAAATAAACATGTCAGATCAAAGCCAATGATGTCAAGAATGTATAAAAAAATACTCCAATGGAAAATTCTCAAGCGTTTAGAAACTGGATAGAAAACAGAAAATCACATAAAATCAGCGTGGCGTCCAATGTGAGTGTGTACAGTGCACATACGCGCAGGGGCGAGCAAGCGCGTACACACACTCTCAATTTCTCCCTACCACTGCCTTCCTATCAACACAGCAGACTTCTCCTTCACTACGCTCAGAGCTGAACACTGCAGTCAGCTCTGATTATTCTACCTCGCCTTGTTCATCTCAGCTTACTTATAGGCTAATATTATTGCTTACGTACTATTGCAAGCGTCGTCAATTTTCTGTCTGTTTTCTTTCCAGTTTCAAAACGCTTAAGAATTTTCCATTGGAGTATTTTTTTATACATTCTGTACATCATTGGCTTTGTTCTGATATGTTTTTCTCGATTAATGTCAAAATAAATAAGTTATCGAATTTACAAAGAATGGTACTTTTCTTATTTATACAATCGTCTATATCTCAAGTTCTAATCGGAATTTCGGAACGAAATGGATATCGATGGATTCCTTGTGTCATTCTCTACAAATAATTTTATATTCATTTTAATTGTAACTGCTATAATTTGGATGTTATCTTTTAACAGATTGAAATAGTATGATATTTGACGATCGCATATATTTTCATTTTCTTCTAAGGACTTTTATGCCAGCGTTTAACAAGAAAATGTCTAAGATATAACTTTTAGTACATTTACAAATTTCCAAATTGATATATTACAATGTATACTTTATGAACACATTAATAGTTTAATGTGTTATTTAATTTATTACAGAGTAGTGTCGATATACTTGTTCACTGAACTCGTATCAATATCAGCTTGAAGTTGTATTATGTATTGCTGAATTTTTCTTCTTGTTCTATAGAAAAGAAGCTGTTACACGATATTGTGTGCAGGATTATATTTTCCAACAATTTATCATAAATAGTCCCTAGAATCAGATTGTAATCAGTTTGCAATTCATTTTACTCAGCTAGTCTATTCATATAATATTTCAGAAGCTCTGTTTTATCTCCTTCTACATTCTCTGCTTGTGCTTGGAATTGTCCTGTGTAAACATTTTGACATCAGTTGTACGGTATATGCGAAGAAGAAAATATAACTGAACCCCTTCTTATTCTATACTTTCCAGTGGCGGATCTAGAAATATGTTCATTAGTTTTCTTGAACCGAGAACCATTTTTCTATCAATGCATCTCAATCGATTTCTCGCAATGATTTCACTTGATTTTTGCTATTGCACATGATTTTCACGAGAATTAGCAAGAAATAGCTTATTATGTATTATATTAACATAGATAGATGAACTTTGAAGAGCTATACCTGCAATCTGTTGGGCCGCCTTTAACAGTAATTCTGGTATGAAATTGGGGCTTATTTAAATTGATTTTAAAATGATATTAGGTGCTGTTATGAAAAGTTATGCTTCAGGGTTAAAATTGTATACATGTAAAAAAATTGAGCCATTTCATTGAGGTTTTTGGCGGGATAGAAGGTTGCCGGGATCGAATAATTGGATTCAATTATTGTTATTATTAAGCGTATGGCTTTTTTGGCGGAGAGACCCTTTCGGGTGTTCCACCTTGCCGAATCATCCAGTTTTCCCTAATGGGAGATATGGAAAACATTATAGGTTAAGTTGGATTCAATGTTCCACGATTATATAACATAATAGAAAAGAACTGACTTCGTTACTGATTATGAACGTCAATGAGAACAGATATGTGCCTATTCTCAGTCATCTGTTACAAGAAAACGAGTTATTTGTGATTTGATTAAAAAAAAAATAGGTTATCTTAGTTCTAAATCTGCATTTTACGTGAAAATCGTATATGTTTGTTCAGATATAGCCAAAAATTATTCAACATAATATTCAATGTCATGGGCTTGAATAATGTAACTGCTCTTAAAATCAATGAACTTGCTCTTAATTAATGAACTACTCTTAAAAATTCAAAAAAGGTATCTTTCCAAACTGAAACAACTTTCCCATATCGTTCATAAAAAGTACCATTTTTTTGTAAATTCGATAACTTGTTCATTCTTACATTAATCGAGAAAAACATATCAAAACAAAGCTAATGATGTACAGACTGTATTAAAAATACTCCAGTGGAAATTTCTTGAACGTTTTCATACTGGAAAGAAAACCGAAATCACGTAAAACCAGTGTGGAGTGCGGTGTGAGTGTGTACAGTATATGCACTAACAAGTAACAATTTATTGTCCAAGGTGAGATGTAGAAAACTGCTCTTTCACGAATCATGAATATTATCCAAAGAGTTTTGTCTCAAGTTACTGAATTTTATTCTGCTCATGGCTTTTTGTGGCGGAGAGATTTTCTTTCGGGTGTTCCGCCGCGCCGAATCATCCCAAGTTCCCCAAAAATAACTTATAATTATGTTAAACATAGGTACATAACTTTGAATTTCTGTTCATCATTCGGGAAAAATCTTTGGGAACGGGTACTTCACTGTTCTGAACATTCGCTGGATTTCCTGATTCTCAGTGAACATTCAGTGTTTTTAACTTTGGGTTTACCTGTGGGGGAAATACACCGAAAACACGTTTACAAAACCAGGGAACGGGTACTTCACTGTTCTGAACATTCGCTGGATTTCTCCATTCTCAGTGAACATTCAGTGTTTTTAACTTTGGGTTGACCTGTAGCTACGGCGCTCAAAAATCCAGCGAAGTTCGGTTTTGGCTGTAGCTCGCCGGCTTCTGTGTAGCCTTAGTGGGTCGTCGACAAAAATGGTTTTCTGTCTCTTACGTCGACAAACTTTGACGTCTGTGCTGATTATCAGTTTCAGGAGTCAGTTATGTTTTAATTTTTTTCTCACACACTTTCTCATGCTCCTTGGAAATGTAATTACATTCATGTATTACATTTATGTATTTATTGTAGATTAATCTACATTTTCAACCAGGACTTCAATTTCTTAAAATGAACTTGATTCGATTTCAATCCATGATATTCTGAGTTTTCAACCGGATTGATTCATTGATTTACTCATGATTCATTGATTTACATTTTTCCTTACACACACTCTTAATAATAATGCTACTTTGAAATTTAATCGACATTTCTATGAAGAATTTCAATTTTAGAAATTAGCTTGATTTGATTCATCTATGGTATTGTGAGTTCTCAACAGGGTTGAGTAAACTCATTAGCACAATGAGCAATCATAAGAAATACGGCATTTAAAAATTTCACCACTTGCTCTTGCTACTTGTCACAACTACAATGCAAATGTTAAGTATCCTATTTTTAGGCTTTTGAGAGTATTTTCAAATTTTAATAAATAAACTTTAGTTGAATGTTTCTACATGGCTCTCACGGTTCTGGCTAAATTTTATATTATATCCCTGTTATGATTGTAATAGTAGAAAATTTCTTCGCTTAATAATTTATTATTGCTATGAAAGGGTGTTTGAGGCACACCCGCGGAGATTTTCATTAGAATAATCTATCCAGATCTAGAACACACTTTGTAGTGATTCAACTATAGTTCTTCACTTTTATTAGCATTATCAACGCAAGTGATCAGTACGTACTTTCTTCTATGTATGATATAATAAAATTGAAAATAGAATAACTTCATTCTTTATTATCTTATCCATGTAACTATGTTCCATATATATCCATGTTCTATATTATCTTTGCATGTAAACTTTGACATAGAACCCGAAAAATTATAAGTGATTGATTAGGCTTATTCGATAGATAGGAATTTTCGTCCAAGTTAAATGAGGTTACTTATAGAAAATTTGGGATACATTTTTGATTGATTGGAGAGTCTCTATATATTATGTTTTTATCATCCTGGATCATACTGTAATTATTTAAAGATATAATGTTCTGCATTAAATTACTTAAGAATATGGTGCATTCTGCTGTGTTTTCATGTCGAATGTCGAGACATGAGTCTGATCAATTTTAGTTTTGAAAACTATAGAATTCGAGAGTATATCGTCCTACAGAGGTCAAGAACATGAAAAATTCGAGATTGCGTTTGTCTTGTAGAGGTTCTGAGCTAGGAACCTAGGAATATTCTATTTATATATAGAGGTTAATCAGTCCTAGCCCAAATCACAGAAAATTTGTATTCTGGAGGTTTTATACTTTGTATCTGGGTGATTTTAGCAGTGTACCTGTGCACCTGTGTCATTTACGAAATTTGCATGGGTCGACTGTATTGTGAGCGTAACGGTACTTATCTGGCACTTATAGCCCTATCCTTTCTCATGTTAAATCTCCATTCTTATTCTGAATGATGGCAACAAAATTCGGTTTTGGGCACTTCCGTTATCCATGTCCTCTATGTACCCAGTGAATAAGATACATATTGCACAAGGTCTGCTCTCCGCAGAATTGCTTTTATGTGAAAAAAGTTATCTTGAGGTTGTTATGTTATAAGTTATAATGTTCATGTATAATTATGTTATAATGAGGTTGTTATGGTATTTAGGCTTCCCAATAATTGAGTCAGCGCAAAACGGTCATTTATCTTCCTCATAGGTATATTGTTATAATGACAAACCGGTGGATTGTAACGATGGAAAAATACACAGACATGGTTTATTGTTTTGCCATGGAAGGACGTCTCACCAGGAATTTTTCAATACAATGAAATCTGCACATGTGCAGATTGCTCGCCTTGCTCTCTTACGGTTGAGTGATTATGGGAAGGTGTACTGGTATATCCTTCTCCAAGAATGGACATTTATATGTTCAAACTTCGCCGTTTCATGTACATACAGAGTAATCATATAATTGTTAGAAGGCTATATCAAATCTTATATACTTGTAAACAAATAATTTGCTTAAGTCTTTCATGATTTGTACAATAATTATTAGATACTATTTAATTAATTGTTTAATTCGATATTGTATAACTAATTCGACAAATGTAGAATTTTTCTATTAATAGTACATTATTATATTAACAACTTATCGACATCATGATATCCTTACCATTACACATGTCTAAACATTAACAATCAATACTACCGTATAATAATTATTCTATTCACTCCCATTATTCTAAATAACATCTGATCTTCCATCATAATCAATTAAGAAATTATTATTTTTCAGCTATTCCTCCGATTTACATTAAGTTTTTTTTATTTAATATAATTATTTGTTTTTATTGTTTTATTAGTACTTATTTTGTCTTTTAAGGTTCCATAATTTTTTAGTTCAGACAAAATAAATTTTTTTGTCTAAAAAAAATTGTAAATTCTATATTTTATTCTACCAAGGTCAAGTGTTGATGAAAAGGATATCTTTGTAATTGACATACTTCGCCATTTCATCTAGATAAATCACAATTATCAGTATCATCAGATCAAGATCATCAGTATCTTTCTGCTTTACTGCTTTACATCTTTTCATTGAATAATTTGAATTGAATTTTTATTCTCAATACAAAAATACACATACATTTTAGAAAAGCAACAAAATAATAAACATACACAATAATTATACAAAATAATATTAAGAAACAAAAAAAATTAAACTTATTGAGAAAATACATTCCAGCACATCAGAATGATAAAACTGGAGGGAGAAATTTATAAGATTATAAACATTTGTCGAATAATTATTTGTATACTTATTATACTTTCATATTACACTTTCTCACTCTCTCTCACTCTCCCCCCCCTCTCACACTCTCTCTTTCTCTCTCTCTCTCTAAGTCGAGCGAGCTTCATTCTAAAATTGGGAAAATATCATCTTGATAAGATTACTGAGCCTGACCAACCCTAAAGCACTGCATGACAGTCATCTTTCACCTCATACTCATTGTAATTTACTCATAATTCAAATCATTATTATATCCAACTCCAAATTATCTCTAGAATAATGTCCAATTCTAATCTTAATTAACGTCCATAATGTTTATATACTGTATTGTATCATGTTTCCCTATCGGCATTATTTTTAACTAAGTCAATATTGACGAATGTAGAGTTTTTCTATTACTATCATATTGTAACATTATTTTGACCACTCATTGTCATCATAATATCATTACCATCAGACATGTCATCTTCTATCACAATCAATTAATGATTGATTATTTTTCAGCTGTTCCTTCGACTTCCATTCAGAATTATTCGTATTTTTCAATTACTTGTTTTATTTATTTCATATCATCGTTTTTATTGTTTCATTAGTACTTCTCTAGTCTTAAGGCTAATTTAAATCTTTTATTCCAGTCAAAATATGTAAAATTTATATTTTATTCTACTAAGGTCAAGTGTTGATGAAAAGGATTTCTCTGTAAATCTCTTTTTCCAAGAATGAACATACATAATATATGTCCAATCTTCGCCTTTTCATGTAGATAACTCACAATTAGTATAACATCAGTATCTTTTTCCTTTACATCTTCACATTGCATAATTTATAAACTTATGTACATTCGACGAATAATTAGTTGTATAAATCTACTATTATAATCTAGAATTTAAGGCGTCATATTTGTTATCTACATGAATAAAGTAATAAATCTGAATCTCTCTCTATTCGCGGGATAGGTTGGAGGGTTGGAATTTCAATCTATTTTGGGATTCTACCTGATATGGACGAGAGTCATTTCCTCTTCTAGGATTCATTAAATGTAGTCTGCAGATGTCAGGTAGCAAAATTCTTTTTGAACGAATGAGCTATTAATATACACCTCTACAATACACCTGTCACCAGAAACTATTATAGTCGGCGATAACATTTTTCAGAGTTCTTGCTAATGTCAATTTCTGAGAAGAATGTAATTGTAGAATAACCTGAAGAATAACAAAGTGGCTAAACTGAGGATACAGATGTTCAGCTATTCATTTTATAGCATTATATATTATTATTATTTATGTTATGTACGAATCTTTCTGTTAATTTTTTTTTCAAAGTTTGAAGAAATTTGAACACATCTTTGATGTTTTGAAAACAGTGGGGGATTTGAAAGATTCAAGGCTGACCTACAAATATATTTTTCAAATATATTCTATGCTAATATTATTTTCAGAATCGAATATCAATGTATTTGAATTTTGAACAAAGCGTATCACAAACTAATATCTATGAATTGATAATTGATAACTGAGATGAATCAATACTTATTTACGCTACCTGTCAATGACAACTGAGTTGTGGTACATTTAACTTGTTTTCCATATAGCTTGCTCTAAGCAGCTATGAAAAATATGAATGATTTATTGAAAAATATTTTTGAAAATTTTTGAAACCACTTACTTTGAAATTGAAAATTTCACTGAACATAAAACTAAAATATTTAGGGATTACAACAATTATGTCAACAGTTTGAAGGTTGAATTTGAATATAACGAGAGTTCGTTCATCAAGTTGTACTTTTTTCAAGCCATTGTAGCTAATAGGACGGACAAAATTACATGGAATAAATAAAGTATTACAATTGCAGATCCGTCACCTCAGCCTGTACTTTACAATGCTTATGAGACGCAGTTGATTAACTTAATAATTGTTTCATGAACTTTATTTCTGGCCCACTTTTTTCACCCATTTCATAATTTGCCGGCTTCTTCGTCGGTCAACTTCGACAAGGTCTGGTCGGCTATGAGTGGGTGGTAAGCGGGGGAACTCCACCGAAAACACGTTGTAGCCAGTGACCATTCCAGAAAAATCCAGCGAAAGTCCGACTTGGCTGCGCTCGCTTCTACACCCAATGTTCAATCCACCGAAGACCCCCAACCCGCCGTGACCATTCAAGAAAAATCCAGCGAAAGTCCGACTTGGCTGTTTTCGCTTGTCCACCCAATGTTCAATCCACCGAAGACCCCCAACCCAAATCTTTACCAATCGAATCCTGATGAGTTTTGGCAATCTCTGAATAAATATATACTACAATTTTCACGTAACAGGTAGATTAGAACTAAGGATACCTAATTTTTTTTAAATCAAATCAAGAAATATCTCGTTTTCATTGTATGCTGAATGCAGGAAATTCGAAAAGCGATTTTCCAATTTTATCATAAAAGTTTTAGTTTTATTCAAACTGTAGTTACAATCATAATTATCTACCCTTTGATTCAGAATAGCTAATAGGCTACTTGGTGAAGACACCTCTTTTCCAGTCACTAATATTGAAAATCGCTCTACATTGGGGACAGATTGTAATTTTTATTTCTATTTTATGCAGGGAAATAATATTTGAACATTATTCCTATTCAAGTTTTCATAATTCCATATTCCATTATTCCAAACTAAGCTGTAATTTATAAGGATTCGTGAATGTTGAGTTTTGAAGAATTATTTTACATACAATCTTTCACTGTTCCATGAGCTGGGAAAAAAAACTCTCTGAAGGGTTTGGAGAGTTTACCTGAAATGCTGCACTACTTAAAATACTTAATACTACTTTAAAAACTTGAAAATTAAAACACTACTTTAAATACTTGAAAAGTAGTGCAAATGAAATGCTGAAATGCTGCACTACTTTTCAAGTATTTAAAGTAGTGTTTTAGTTTTAAAGTAGTATTCAAGTATTTTAAGAAGTAAAGCATTTCAGGTAAACTCTCCAAACCCTTCAGAGAGTTCTTTCTCAGCTCAAGGAACTACGAAATATTGTATGTAAAATAGTTTTTGAAAATTTAAGTACTTTTACACAAATACTTTTTCAAGTTTTTTTTTATCTGTGGGCATCACATTAAATCCAATGAATTCTGGCTCATTATCTCAACAACTGGCTAGCCATACCCTCATTTTAGGTTTGCCTTAAAATTTGTTCGAAATATAAACATTTAAATTTGGTTTTGTATGTAAATAGTTACTGGATTTACATAAATATCTATTATTTTACATAGGAACCAACTTGGAAATCAAATTATTGTTAATGGGTTTTGTTTACTTCGATATTGTACAAATCTGTGTAAAATAAAAAATGTTTTTTGACTGAACATCGCTTGGAATAAATTAATACTTTTTCAATTTATTTCTATTTTATTTTTTCCGACTGAATCAATCTCTAACTGTATGTCACGTTGCAGAACCGTTCAATTCAGATTTAAATCTTATAAGTTTATTTGATAATAAAGTATATTTTTAAACTTACTCTATTTGATAAATAAAAAGGTTGAAATGTACAGTATCAACAAAGTGACAGATGGACATACCTACTTTTAATTATATTTGAATAATTACTGAGAAAAAGTATAAACTTATTGACTATTTACATTTAGATAACATGTTAAAATGTTGACGAAACCGACTTATTCAGATCAGTTATATTATATTCAGATCAGATTGTAACATACGTTGGAATGCGCAATGCCAATGATCATACTAACAAAAACATGAAGTGTTCTATAACTTTCAAAATATATTTTTGAGAGATATCTTATCACATTTATTTCTAATCAACATAAAATAATATGTACGTGTACGTGAGTAGAGAGTAGGAGCTGATGGTTACTGCACCAGGCGGTGCAGTACCGGTATTCACTGACTAGACAGGCAGGCCAGTGGCACTGGCGGACTGGCGCTACGGAGGCCTAATACTCATATTATTGTGAATCGTAGATCGTATTGATAAATACTGTATTATTATGTTGTGACGTTGTGACACTCGCTGCCGGCTGGCGGCCGCTGCCGGCTGGTTGTGTGCGTGCGAAAGTGAGCTAAGAGAGGGGAAGTAGATAATCTCCCCTCTCCTGACAATTCACCAACTCCGCTTAGAATATAGGATTCAAGCTACTCCTAGCGCATCTCGTGTCAACTGGCGGAACTAACCAAGAAGGAGGCTTGAGATGCAAAGTGACTGAACAACGTTAAGCTGATAGGGTAACTTCAGTTGATAGGAAGAAAAACTCCAGACAAATTACCTACCTTGATTAATATTCTTTCCGATAATCGTGAATCATTTTTCATGTTTAACGAGGAGACGCCGCTCAATGTCCACCCTCTTCTCATTAGTTATTCCCAGAATCTAGCAGGTTAGACGCAAACGATCATATTTCATCGGCAGGCTCACTTTCAATTAAAAGTAATTTTCGTTGCGCTGAAGAAAAAAAACCGAAATTCATCACTTTGATTCGCTTCATTTTTCTACTGGGGCAGAAGAAATCACAGAGAAACAATATTGGGGTTGAAACACGACGAGATTTCTTCCGAGGAAAACTTTTGACTTTTTTTCTTGGAAAAGGATTGAAACAAACGGCAGACATTATTATTTATTTCGAGAGGGAATTGATTTGGAACAACAGTGAGGGAAGGAGAGGAAATATGGAGAGGAAATGAAGGGAAAAGAAGAAGGAGTGGAAGGCAAAAAAGAAGAAGATTTCGAGAAAAGAATGATAGTATTTTGAAAGGGAGCCTTTTCCATTGGTAAGGGAATCTAGGGATGCTAATTACCCTTTCCCTTCACAGTCGAAATTCCTTTTGCTGACGTTAATAATACTGCTAAACACTCTTCTTTCACCGCTGTTGTTGTTGTCTCTGTCTAAGTCTTCGCATTAATTAGCGAATTCCCCTCAATTAGAGCCGAAAAGAGATCTGGTGAACCCTAATAGGGAGGAAGCGCGCACTAAGCATATAAAGGCTCTCATCAGAACTCACGCTCCTAAACGTTTAATTGATCCCATTATCCTATTATACAGCGGCTCAAGTCGGTTAGATCAGAAGGCGGTACGGTTTTCAGAGAGGCTTGGGGAGTGATTTAACAGAAAATTTCAATGTAAAAGTGTTTCCTTATCATCCTTTATGACTGTTGTATACCATGAGCTATGAATGTGATAATCTGATAAATGTATTCATTTATGATTTATTCATTTATTAATTCATCTATTTATTTTTTTTCATTCACTTATTTTTTATTTCTTTAATAATCCATCCATTCATTCACTCATTATTATTTATTCATTTATTTATTTATTTAAAATAAAAACGCAAGGAAAACTGCAAAAACGCCGATTTCTGGCGTAATTTTGGGAGAATCTTGATAAAATTTCAACAGTTTATTTTTAGACCTCATACAAACCTAAGTACCTACTAAATTTCAACACTTTTTGCCAATTAGTTCTCGAAAAAGCTGAGAAAACGCAAAAAATCGCGAATAAAAAATGTGAATATTGGGCGTATCTTTGGGATGTTTTCAAAATCCGTTCTTAGTACGCGTCTAAAGGTCCAACTGAACAAGCATGCCAAATTTGAACGCATTTGGTTGAGTAGATTTTTAGTTCTGCTGATGAATCAATGAGTCAATGAGTCAGTGAGTGAGTGCCATTTCGCTTTTATATATAGATTCATTTCGTATCCATTGTGATTGTGATAAATGTGATTTGGTATTGCAGTCGATAGTTTTGAGTTATGAATAAAACGAAACCTATGGCCGTATTCATGAAATATCATATAATCATCATAATTCAGAATTTCAGTTGATATATTCTGTAATCAGCATGAATAAATTGAATTATCCAATCTAATCTAATCTATGATTTAATCTAATCTAATCTACTAACTTCACTGGAATGTAGTACGAGTCAGGCCAGGCCCAACATGTTTTTGAGATGATCAGAGCCGTGTTAATGGTTGCGATTATAATGGAAATCGCCATCTTCTTGTTCAATGATCGACGGTATGGATAAGGATACTCTTTCACGCTCTCTTTCTCTCTCCCTATCATTCACTTTTTCCCCTGTCTCTCTTCGACAGTCCGTCATTAAGGTAATGGCTTTTGCGAGCTTTTCAAAAGTCGCTGGGGTGACAGAGGGGAGGGGTAAGAGACGATGATAATGGGTGGATAGGATAGGAACGGTGTGAGAATATGAAACTAGTAGAAAAAGACAGAAGATCGATAAATCATTTGACGGTGGAAGCACGCGTGTGTTCTGTTCAGCCTATTTTTCTGCAATTCTAGCAATAATGCGGCTAATATTCACTTTCAACGAAATCACTGACAAACAAGTTTGAGTAATTATGCTTAACAACAAGGTAGTGGAGAAATGAATGTGAGGAAAAATAAAATAAAAAAGTACAGATTAAAGGGAGTGATAGAATAGAACGACTGCCTTTATTTTTGACCTTGCTGATTTTGAGTGATGGGATAGGAAAGAGAGGAAGATAAAAAGATTGGAGAGATGTGTGAAAATGAAGTTGAAAATATAGGATCAAAAGAGAGAGTACGTAGAGGAGGACAACCAAAAAAATTAATGTATCTAGTAATAAAATGAGTGAAGTAAATTTAACTAGGGGAACAGAAGATTAACTTGAATTCAAATAGGGTACAGCAAGTTAGAGCAAGGAAGTAGAATTAAAATGAACATGATTTCAAATCAGGTGGTTCATTTGAATTATGAATAGAAATGAATTGTAGGGGAAACTTGAGTACTTCAATGTTTTCCACACTAGTGACAGGGAAGGCCTAGTATCTCTTTTTTCTGCTAGCTGCTAGCAATAATTCATAGAATGTTCAACTAGCTGTAACATTTCTGTTTACATGTGAATGATCTCCAGACTAGCTGCTTTATTAAGAAAATGTAATTAATTTTACATACAGTAGTTTCATAATCCAATGTTTTTTGGATGGAATAAATTATTTTACGTTGCAATAATTGTACACAAAATGTTTTATAGATTGACTGATCACAATTATAATACAGTATTGGCTTGAAACTTTACTAGAAAACTGTATTTTTTAATAGGTTCATGTTTCAAAGTTATTTCAAGACTTTATACTGTACTATGTTCAATGGATCCCCCCTAACATCGAGGCTTGATGTTGTATTAGGAACAGTGTTTGAATACCTTCTCATGTTCAAGAGAGTTTTAGAGACATGGAATTCCAGCAGCACCTATAATCATAGACTAACCAAATATTATTTGTTTGATTTGGATTTTTGATTTATTTGATTTGGATTGTCTCTGCTATTATTCTATGAAATACAGCCAATTTTCGCCTTTACATTACATCTTGGTCACGAATGGATAGGTATATTAATATTGCATAATTCTCTTGAATTGTTGAGCTAGATGATGAGAGCACTAGAAGAAACTTTGAGATTTTAACACAACTATAAGATGGTTGCTAATATTCTAACAATGAATTTTTGTTGATTTGTTTTTGTTCAAGAAATCGAAGAAGGAAGTATCATCAATCAATTTTCATTATACTCACTTTGTAATTTATCGTATTCACAATAAAATAGAAAGCCATATTTCATAAGGTGCCAAGTAACATAACCTATATAAGTTATATAGCGGGTTTAATAAACTGAGAAAACGGTTATGAGGCTCAACTCTTTCAAACACGTTTTGCTGTGTTTCGCTGTTCTAACTGTTTCACTGTGTTTCCCTGTGTAAACTCTTAATTCGCTGTTTTGGATGTAACTTCTCACAAATGTTGAATCAATAATGAAATGCTGGGAAAGAATGGCTCATGAAAATTGTTTCCTTGCAGCATATATCATCACACAGTGATGAGTGTATACCGTACGTTAACGGCAGATCGGTAGCACAGAACGTTATGTGTGAAGCCTCAGGCGCTGTACCGTTGAAATTAAACGGCATGTGACTGTAGCAGCACTGATTACACAGACACGTATACAAGTATATGTTGATATAATACACATGTGTACTCGTATGTGTTATGTGTTGCCATACAGGTCTCGACATTTCTATGCACGAGTGCACGATGTTCAAATCACAATCACAGGTATTTGATTGCAGAAACATGTCGGCCATTCATCTATTTCCAATTTTTTTTCACGATTTTAACAATGGCAGATGTGCGGTTTCATTTGTGCGCGTATTAGTTGAATGCGAAAAGCGTGAAGCTGACTTTAATTATTTGCAGACCAGTATCAGGATAGGGAAGTATGGGATAGAAATTGGATGCAGGCGAATAAGGCGAAATTGCTTTTGGATACTTTCGCGTGCAAGCTGTTGGGATTATTTTTCGGAATTTCATCCAACTTTTATCACTGCATCCCGCTTTTTTCCAAGGTCCCTAGCTCAGCTAACCGTAGGAGCCTAGAAGATTCTAGCAATTTTTATTTAACATACGTATCATCAGGCTTGTTTACGGTATTGTTTCTTTGTTGCAAAATAAGAAATCCTTCATTTAAAAAAAATACCGTTTCTTATGAATCCTGTTTTGGAAAATTTAGCCTGCTAAATCATTACATAAATCTACTCATTTATGTGTAGAATTATGGTTAATATGGTTAATTATCACCATGTTACATTATTACATTATAACCATGTAATTATGGTTTTGAGATGTTGTTTAAACTCTGATGGTCATTTTAGATAAATGTCAGGATAACTGACGATATGATTGAAAATACTTATGGAAAATTACACACAGCTACAGGAGAAAATAACAACGGAAAATTACGGAGCTATGGAAAAATACTGATGGGAAATTATACAGAGTTGAGGAAAAAATAACAACGGAAAGTTACAGAACTATGGAAAATTACACAGAGCTAAGGAGAAAATAACAACGGAAAGTTACAGCACTATGGAAAATTACACAGAGCTGAGGAAAAAATAACAATGGAAAGTTACAGAAGTATGGAAAAGGACTCAATGCTATAGAAAAAAATAACAACGGAAAATTACAGAATTATGGAAAAGTACTGATGGAAAAGTACCCAGAGCTACAAAAAAATATCAAAGGAGAGAGCTACGGAAAAGTACTTACGGAAAATTACACAGAGATAAGGAATAAAAACAATGGAAAGTTACAGAACTATGGAAAATTACTGAGCTATAGAAAAAATCACGGGTAACTTCAGAGCTACGGAAAAATACTGGCAGTGAAGAACAGAACGATCTGATAATGAATGGACCAGTTGCACAAAGATCCATCAAATTGAATTCAACCATTTCAAAATAAACTGAACGGTCGTCAGCTAACGTTACCAATGTAACGGGAACCAACAAACTGACACCAAAAAATGACGTTACTGTACAGTAGTTAAATCCTATTGGATTTTCATGCAACTGGCCGTTTATAAACACACACCATTATCAGTACTCTAACACAATGTGAACTCAGTTGTAATGTACCAGAGACAGTAGTTACATTGTAATTTGCAAATTGATGCAAAGATCCATTAGGAGATGGTCTACCATTAATATTGTCTGATAGACACATTGAACTTTGAACAAAGGATACCTTATCATATACATCACCTATATTGTACACCTGTGTTTCCTGCAGGGAGGCTACCTCTAATGCACTATCACGTCATTATTTTTCAATGACGGTACTGTGTTCAATGTGATGGTACTGTGTTTTTTTAATGATGGTACGTAGTATGACGTGTTGTTCGGTTTCAAATTATTGTGTTACCGATGAAACAAGATGCGGTTGACTTCGTGAGGACTGCATTATTCAGGTGTCTCAATTCTATTTTAATATTGCACTCTGTTTCTCTCACTTGCTCTCTCCTACTCTCTCACTCTCTCTTACTCTATTCTTTCTCTCTTGGTCCCTCTCCTACTCTCTTCATCAGCGGTGGCATTGATCTCTAGTTTCTCCTTCCTCAACACAGCGAGCGTAGATTCGATTAAATAAGCTGGAAATACTCACTCCCATAATAAACCTACAGTAGTAGTGGCTTCAGTGCCTATAGAGCGTAAATGCAACTGGATCTTACACATCATGTTGAGAAATTATTTCAGGTTATCACTATCTTAAAAACTTTTACATACATTATTTATACTTTATACTTACGTTTATACTGACCGATCATTCCGTCGACCGAATTGGCACACTTTTTTAGTCGACAGTCTGCGGTCTCACTTATACATTTTTATATTTATACTTTTTATATATTTCACTTTTTAAATATTTATATTTTGTTTCGATATATGAATCTATATCTATCGATCATAGTATTCTCACCAACAATTCTTCATTGCCAACTATTTTTCTCGGTTGCTGTCATGATTATGACAGTTTCTAATTGACTGTATCAAATCAAATCAAATATCATTTGTATAATCAAATATCAGGGTATCATTTCAATTAGTCACAGAACAATCAATTCACTTTACTGAATGTACCTCCACTTCAAATTTAAAAAATGCTCAACTTTTGAAGTTGCTTTGATTTTGAATTTGGGACCTATGCCCAGGAATTATTATTACAAATTTACTGTAAGTTATCATTCAATACATAAAGAATACAGAATGTAAACTCAACCTTCAGTTGAAATTATTATCAAAATTAGGAAAAGAATGGGTTTTGGACTTTGTATATGTTTTTTCATGCTATGAGTCAATTGTACTTTATTTAATGAATGAATACGTTTTGTTTCTCTACCTAGAAATGAATACAAGTTGAAATCCTTGAAAGGGTGAAACAAAAAGTATATAATAGTTGAGTTAGGAAACACTTTTGTCTCGATGTAGCATTTTCCTGTTTGAATGACGCGTATGCTGGATTAAATTCGATAGAGCTAGTGGAAAAAGCAGAGCAGAGTTGGTGCCAGTTCATATATTTATCAGGAAAGTTAAGAGAGGCATAAGAAAGAAAAAGGAGGAAATCCACGCAGAGAAGAAATGAAAATGGAAGTGGTAGCGTACCGTATGACATTGCTGGCTGGATGTGAAAGAAATGCGGCTGTCTGTGTGAATTTTTCACATCGACTTGCTTTGCTCAGATGACCACTTCCCCCATTAGAAGACCTAGTTTTCCCTTCTGGATGTTCCCTTCTGATCAAAATTTACAGAGCCGACCTCGATCCTGAACTTACTGGCCCAACAGGAAGAAAATAAGATAAGTAGGCTAGTGAAGTCTGCAAACGCTCAACTCGAATATGTAGTCAATTAGACCGTGAAAATACTGAATTTATTTTTAGGTTCCAACTGTGTAATATTTGCGAAGGTTTGCTATATATATATTTTTTTAACTAATTTGTTGATGGCAATGGAAATGTGTGTTTTTTATAATTTTATTACTTCAGACTTAAGTCTGAGACTGATGTAATTTTATATTTTCACTAGGAAAGGAAGAAATAAGTTTTGGAAACAGTTATAAATAGAATGGTATACAGAAATAATAGAGAGGTCTGGATGCATTCAAGGCATTTTTAATTTGAAGAAAATAGTATACTTTGAATAATGTTGGAATTGGAAATAGCATGTACTAACATTTTGTGTTTATAAGTCGGTATGCATCATCAGAACACGCTGTTCCCCAATAACCCTAGGTCATGTTGGGGTATGTTAAAGAGGTGATGTTCTTGAGGATAAAAGAGTTAGCTAATCATTGATGACTTTACAATACTACTATTTCTTGCAGTTCTTATGTTGCTGTTCAAAACCAACCAAAATTAGTCCAGTACATTCAATTAAACTCTACAATTTTCTGTGAATTTCAAAATTAAAGTTTTGTACATAATAATTATTTTACTGAAATCTGTTTTTTCTGAGACTTTCAAACATAATATCATGTATACAATATTATAATACAACCTTATATCGAGAAATATCAAACATTTATGTGATACATTAACAAGAGTTTTAGAAGGCATTTTGTAGTCTGAAATAAGCAGTTAAATTCTGTCCTGATAAGCCCTTTTTTTGACACAAATGTATAACTGTTATTTGATGTTTTATAAACCCCTTTCAATAATTTCATAAAAAACATCCATTTTTCAGTGTTCATCATTTTATATAGCCTATTATTACAAGCGGTCTCAAGTTTGATCTAACATCTCATCCAACTACTGAACTAGCGAACCGGTAGAGCTTGATATTTCTTTAAAAAACGTAACTTATGGGAAGAACTGCAAGATTCAAGATTCATTTATTGTCAAAATCACAAACACTATGCAAGACAACGTCAAAAAAGACATCTTTTCAATTCACAATGGAGTGTCACTCACAATTCAATTCAGCAAATTTGTATTCAACAGATACTAAAATTAAAGACAAAAAATATTCAATTACAAAATCAGGTATCATAAATTCATGAGATGGGAATTAAGAACAGTATTAATTATATTAGTTACTGGGTACTGGAGAGTAACAAACAAAAGCTATATAAGTTTTAAACTCCCGCCGATCAAGTAGATTGGCAGGATGCCCAGAAGGGTAAAGGGAAGGGAAATATTAGTCCAGTACGGTAGTTTTGATCTGTTACATTGGTGGACTTGATTTTTCACGTTATTTCTTGAAGACAAGACAATGCTGTTTACAACCTGAGTAGTGCCGGTGCCGGATAACCTAGAATTTAGGCCACCAGTGTTAGTGAAGTGAAAGTGAATAAATGGTTTATTAATAGTGCATTCTTTTATGTTTAACTTCATTTATCTGTTGCTTTGAACGTGTTAATATCCTGTGTCGCATAGCCTTGTTATTATCTACGTGTCCGGAGTAAAGATTCCGTTAATCATAATACAGTATTTCAACTCGTGACCGCGTGTTATCTGATTTCTGCAAATTGGAATGCTACAGTATCGCTATGTCAATGCTTTTGAAAATAAAATGCATACGTTTTACAATTTCTGACTTGGTAAGTGGATAGATTTGTACTTCATCATTATGCAAGTTATGGGCCTTCAACCCTTTTTGAAATTAAAGTACTTTAGTATTGTACCTTCTTGATTCTTGAAAGCACTCATAGCAGCTACCATTATTTTGTAGGTGATGCCAACATGAGCCTTAGGCTTGTGCGTGGGTAATGTAAGGGTGGTGAATGGCTTAACGTTAGGGATACCATAGTGTATTCAGGCCAGATCCGGACATTTCTTCCGGGGGTCTGGGGTATCGGTATGGAATACCCCCCTGCGGAAAGAGGGGTCCGGGGGTCCACCCCCAGAATTTTTTCTAAAAAGTAGGCACTGAAATCTGCATTTTTAGCTATCCTAAGACGTGAGAGATATTATCAAACTTAGCTTGATTTATAAGCTTTTTAAAATGAAAAATAAATATTATGGGGTCAATAAATTGCAAATTTATTATAATTAAGACTTTTTTGCTAGTGATGATGCCCACATAAGCTCTACGTGCGTGGGTAATGGAAGGATGATGATGAGATATGAATGGACCTACAGCTTTAGGTGGGAAGCGATTTTGAAGCTCATAAATTTTTGTATTTAGAGGAGCCGGTCACCGATACAACGGGAGTGGTAGGCGCTGTCTCTTATCTAATCTCACCGATTAGCTTCGCCTCTGCCACTGGGACCAACTCGCTTCCCGCTTTTAAATACACTATCAATTAAATTACTGTATGTAAAGAATATTTACATACAGGTGATAACATAAGTGTTCATATTACATTCCGAACTTTTTTATTCCATAATTTGTTATTACAGTAGAACTCCAATTATCCGAATTAAGGGGAACCGGGACCCATTCGGATAATCAGATATTCGGATAATCGGAGTTTTTTTTTTAAATTGCCGTTGGGGAGAAAAAAAGCTACGTTTTGATATTGCACTATTTTTTTATTGAATTAAATGAAAGAAACATAATATTCTCACATGTTTTAAATATAGATAAAATGTACTAATGTACAAGTTTAGAAATAAAAATCATTGTTTTTTTAAACATCTCCGTCAATGTAGGCCTAAGCTGTTTTGCGGTCTTCATTAGACTTTTTTTGGACAAATTTTTTCCTGAAAGTGATTCGGATAATCGGCGATTCGGATAGTCGGAGTTCGGATAATTGGAGTTTTACTGTATTAGGTCATCACCCCCCAAATGAAATCCTGGGACCGCCACTGCAAGTCTAAACCAGTTCAGTGTTAGGAATGTTAGGATCCAATAAGCAAAGAGAATAATCTCAAAGTTGTGTTTTGTTGAACAAGTCTGTCGTCTGTAGATTGGGATTCCCCCGATGGAGTATGATTCACAATAAGCAAAGTTAGAATTTCCACACATTCAGACTCATTAAGGGTATCAGCTACTCGTATAATTCAACTGTTATTCTTTCTAAGTGAGTTTGCATGTTGAAAGCCGGCCCGATTTCACTATTAAGTCGGGTGTGGTGTAGTCCTCAGAGGCTTGCATGAAACTTGAACACTGCCATATATAATAATAGCGGCCAAGTTCTGTTAAGTTTGGAGGTTTGGAGCTATTACTATACATACTACAATATGGATATATTAGTATGGTTTGGGGCCCGTTAAGACTGCCACAGGGGCTTAGTTAGACTGCTGCTGACTTGCAAACTGGGTTAGTTGCAGTGGCATTCCTGTAGAGTCCTATAATTGGGATGTTATCAACTGAGTTCACCTTGATCGTGACACCAGAGTGCGCTAATGTGCTGGATTGTTGAGCTCTGGTTTGAGTTAGAAAGCATACTTAGTTTGGATAAAGCTAAATACAGGAGCATGATCAATCATTTGCTACAGTGTACAAGCAATTGGGAAATTCATCAAGCCTGAAAATGGCATAGAATAATAGATTATTAAAATACCAAAGTAAATAAAATTATTGTTTAGAAAAAGTTTAATATGCTTTTCTAAAGAGTTGGAGCTTGAAAGAAAAAGAGTAAGGCTAGGCGTACACCGGTTAGTCAAGACAAGACACGACGAAATTAGTCACATTTAGTCAAAGTATTCACATAGTTGCTTATGAAGCAGCACACACCGATGCAATGACTAATCGGTGTGTGTTGTATCATAAGCAACTATGTGAAGTATTGTGACTAATCTCGTCATGTCTTGTCTTGACTAACCGGTGTACGCCTAGCCTAAGTTTGAAAATTCAACCTTTGAATTTTGAAGGACTACTGCAACTCGCCTTGAAAAATATAGTACCCAAAGTACCTCGGGTATTTTGAAACTTAAACAATTATATATCTGGGTGTTCATAACTAATAAATCCAATAAACTGTAGAATTCCGGAGCTCTATTTCTAGTGGATAAGGAACCATCTCACATAATCTCATAATTAATATCAAATAATAAAACCAACCTCTGTTATCACATATTTTCACCATACAAATAAATCATAAATACATTTAAATCTCGGATCCTGTCAAAGGTAATAGCGAGCTCTCATCTAGAATTATGTTTGGCCTGTAGTGATCTACAAAGCAAGCTCCGTCTATTGTTCAGCTAGTATGGTATGAGGTTGGGTGAGGTATGATGCAAGTGAAGAGGTTTCGCTGAGGCACAGAATCGTAGTCAGTGCTTGCCTATCGTTTGACATGCCTTTGGTTTCACCAGATCCATTGACAACCCCCCACCCCACCCCCTCACAATCCTCACCCACACCCCTTTCTCTATCTTGAGAGAAACGCATCATGGCCCTAACAAGGCATCGTTATGGGACGGAATTCGATATAAGAATGGCCTTTGTAGGGATTGGGGCCTGGCTTCTTTCCACAGCCATTAGGATTTCCATCATGATTCCACCAATAACGCTATTATTTGGCCACCTCTATTCACGTAAATAAATCCGAAAACAGTCCTATTCAGTGGGTGTTTGGAAAATTCGTGGATTTATTGGGGCGATTGAAAACTTGAAGGTTTTTAGTGTGAATTTTTGTCGCACAAATTTAATCCATAATAATGTAGGCCTATGTAATTTTCTTATTTTTTACATTTATCAACAATAATCATTATCAATTATGTTTCTTATTGACAACTGCATGTTATAATATATTAATGGTTTCATTTTATCAATTGAATGGGCGAGCCGGCGAAGCCTAGTTGGCTGGAGCGTCGCACCACAGATAAAGTAAATCAGATTTATATCACAGATTTACGTTATCTGTGGTCGCACCTTCTGTCTGCTATCGCTGCACCAGTCACGGGTTCGATTCCCGTTTCCGCATTTCTTCCGTATCATCCTTCACCTCAAGTGATCATGCTTGAACACACAATACTTGAATAATGTCAATAGCATAGAAAGTTATGAAAGTATAAGAGTAACAGAATTGCGAAAAACAAATGTAAGGAGCCCCGTGTGGTGCGAAAAAATAATGTTTTAAACTCTGGAGTATCAAGGGATGAATGTTGTTCCATTATTGATATAAATGACATTAATTTTCAACTAAATTTGCATTGTCTTCATTAGACACACTTATATTATTCTGGAATAATTCATCTTAGGCTAGGCGTACACCGGTTAGTCAAGACAAGACAAGTTTAGTCACAGTACTTCACATAATTGCTTATGAAGCAACACACACCAGTTTGTGCAGCTTCATAAGCAACTATGTGAATTACTGTGACTAAACGTGACTAATCTTGTCTTGTCTTGTCTTGACTAACCGGTGTACGCCCAGCCATTTAATTTGATGAATTAAATTTATGGAGTATCAGGATAATAAAAAAAAAGAATGTAGCTTAAATTTTTGTGTAGTATTGTTATCTCCCTATAGTTATCATCATTTTTTTTCTGCTTAGAAATCGTTCTGATCACGGATTCTAGAATACTAGTATATATACTGTACTTGTATTCTAGTATATGTGGTTTTGATTATGAATTTCAGATGAGTTTTGAACGTAATGTGTGGCTGCATTGAGAGATGAGTGTAGCTTAAATACTCTGGACTGGTAATCGTTAATGGACTAAACTTATTCAGTTGGATTTGACTGTCATAGATTTGGAAGTAGGTTGACAGATATGGTAGAATATAAACATAACTTTGCACTTAATATGTCTGTTGAATAAGGACATGCAGTGAGTAGTTGTTGAGCATCACTGGTCGTTATGTCCAAGTTTGAGTTCACGTGCTAAACATTTTATGTCTTATTTGCAACGAGCATAACTCATCTATAAGTATATTAACTAAGATAATGATGTCTTATCTATAATTTTAAGAACATAACATTCTCTATGCAATATAACGATATTTAATTATTGTTCTTACAACAATGAGTTCTCTGGAGATCATGTCTTGTATCTATGCTTGAATCAGATTCAGAATTAAATCTTCATCAAGATTCATTCAATCATTAAAGTTATAATGTTGCATTCTAACAGATAAATGGTAGACTTCTTGATTTGTATTTATGTAACCTATCTTAAATACTCCAATGATGATCCTCATTCATCATAGAGGTTATAATAAATAATTTTATGAATAGAAATGCAGTAATTGCATCTTAATTCAGCAGTAAAGAACCTACTAGCACAATGACAGGTGTGCATTGTCCTATTTGTTTGTATAGAATGAAGATCATATGACTAACCTGCCTGCCAGTAACCTACACGTCTACTGGTATCGTGAAACCGCGCCATAAAGGGTATTATATAGGGTAGGGATAAGGGACGTTGTATCGGTCTGTGCTACTAGTCCTATTCACTTTGCAATGGTTAGAAAAATAAATAGAAATTTTTATTTAAAAAAAGTAAAACAATGTTTAAATATAAAAGGACACTGATAAATTATAGAATTAGATTTATAAATTCCAAATTCGTAATAATATTACTGAGTTCAATGGGAAGAGATATGATAATTTTGATAATAATATTCCTTTCATATTGCAAAACTCAATGTTCTATACTGTGTTTGTGCGATTTAAAAACATTCTCAAATCATTATGCTTGCTTTGATTTTATTGACAAATTACTTAGAAGCTGAATCAAACTAATTGAAGGATTTCTTTTGCAGGTAAAGGATATGTAACACGTAATGTCAGTTCGGTGAAACTGATTATCGGGCAACGTGAAGCTACCCGCCAAATTAAATTATGTTATCGGTGAGTTTTACTATTTTTTATAACAAGTCGGAAGTAGAAGTTATTTTTGTGAAGGTGATGCTCACATGAGTTCTAGGCTTGTGCGTGGGTAATGAATTTCTCTCCACTTTATGCATAATTAAAATATGAATGATTTCAAGTAAGAGATCCTCCTTATTTCATTGGTGCTATGTGATTGGTTCGGTATCACTGACGCATGCGCACTCAAATTGAAGCTCGGAAAAAATAACTATTCAAGAGCGGCATGATTTTTCACCTTATTTTATGAATGTAGAGTAGCGGTCAATGAAAGGATCAAGGATGAGGTTTTGTTCATATTCTTTACTAGCTGTCCCGGCGAACTTCGTATCACCCTCTCCCCCCACCAAATGTCCCCCTTTTTCTCCCCACAAATGTTCCCCCTTCATGCCACCCCCCAAATGTCCCCCTCAAATAACCCCCTTCATGTCACCCACCTCTTCCCCCAAATGTCTCCCCTTCATATCACCCCCCCCCCCACGAAAAAATGTCACGAAGTAAAAATATCTATATCCACTCGCTTTATTGATGGAAAATTAAAAGAAATCTGCAATATACTAATTTTTATAAAGCTAGTGGATAATAATCAATATTAATCAATGCTGAAAGTTGCCAAAAAAATTTCACCCGTCTCGGAATCGAACCCGAGAATTCTGCGTGGAAGGCAGAGTCGCTAACCAATAGACCATCGCGGTCGTTTTGGGTAGACCTATAATATTGTAGCATCTTCAACTACACATCGTTTTCATAGGAGCATTATTGTTTGGACTGGATCAAAATGGATGTCATGTTTGATAGGTTAGGTCATTAATTTACTTATTATTTATTAATTATAAAGAGATTTACTCATATTTTAATACATATTATGTTAACCAGTGCTTTAAAAATTCAAACGAATCCAAAATCATCTAAATCGGTTCAGCCGTTCTCTAGTTATAAGCGAGCGTACAGACATCAACTCTCTTTTATTAATATAGATATAGTAGGCTATATTAACATGGCTGTGGCTTATTGGATGAATAACTCTTATATACTGATTCATTGTCAATCCAGGCGCCTAAAGAGACACAAATATAGGCTAATTTTACCTAAATTTAGGTAAAAAAAAATATAATTTAAATATAATTTTAGCCTACATTTTAACACTACATACATGCATTAAAGTAATACATACATTAATACTTTTAATACATTTTTAATAATTGATCTATACAATTTTCCAATTACTGTATCATTATTATTGTATTTATTATAATAAATACAATTTATTATAGATTTAGATAGATTTTTATTATTTTTATTATAGATTTCAAATTATTGTAGATTCTAAATTCTTCAGAAATAGAATTGTTTCTAGCAGAATAAAACAGTTATAATCAAACAAAATCATTCAACCTTATCAGCTTTTGTGATTAAACCCAGAGAGAATAGAAGTAAATATCTTAGAAGAAAATTTCTTATTTTATACTCTCTGATTAAACTTAAGTAATAACATCCTTCATTCCACTAAATCAAACATTATCACTCCTTATCTTGAATTAAAACAGTGCATTCCTCAGCAATGGAGGGAATAAACAGACCAATCGTTTTCGTTTTATCTCTATCTCACTTGCTTTCTCTCTCCCTCCTCTCTTACTACTCTTTTCCTCTTCTTTTCCTTCTCTTTTCCTCTTCTTTTTCTCCTCTTTCTTTCATCTCTTTTCTTTCATTCCACCGCAATCGTTACCACCCAAGGGACTAGTGTTGGGGGTTTTACGACGACAAAATAAAAGCGAAGCAAAAACGAAAATGCGAACGGTTTGCTCTGTGAAGCCCCATCTTCAGACCAAGTTCCTTTATACTGTATTTCCAACAGCAAATGACGTGAAACCCTTGGAGTATTCATCTGTTCGAGTTGTCCATTCGCCCTTATGCATCCTGTTATCTCTTTTATTACTGTCTCAATTGCTGTGATGTTATTAGTTTTGGTTAAGATGCAACTGGACAACTCACTGTGGTGGCATACTTAAATTTCTGAATATGAAATCATTAATATGTATTAAAATTGTGGTCAAAGTGTATTCCATTGTGCTAGCTCTGAGTTAGATACAGTACACTAGTGTGTCTATTCTAAAAAGTGTACTGTATCATTTCTACTTCTACAACATTGTGGCATGATATAGATCTTATAATACCTGTCCTGAAAATAAATATCAATCGATCAAAATCAATCTTCTTTCATTCAGGTCTTTTAAAGATTATCCATTTACGAACTGCAACGTTTACACTTTTGATCAGATTCACTGACGACAGTTGACATGCAGTCATTTAATTTCAAATGTAAGAAAGTAGATTTAGTATAATGGTTATTGTAAATGCAATATTGATAAGTAGACAAATTTGTTTCTTACATTTGAATAAAATGACTGCATATCGTTGGTGAAATGAATTATTAGGTCTAGGCTATTGTTGAAAAAAATATCTGAAATAGTTAAGAATTGAAAACATCGGAAACTATTATAGGGATACTAGAATGAGGGAGGCTGCTAGCTTTTCATGGTTGAAATTATTCTTGCAAAATGGGATGTCAAGTTCTAGATCACTTTTAAATTCATTGTGTGAAATTTAGTGGTGGATGGTGAAACCCCCCCCCCCCCCCCCACCAGCAGCCGAGAAAAGCTATCTAGTTCCAGTTGATTGGAAAATGCATGAGCCTTTAATAATCTTACTTTGGCTTTTACGCTTTTCCTTTACCAGCAGCACGTTTCTCATTATTTTCAGTGTCTGGTGGTGATGAATTGGCTACCGTCTCTTCTTTTGTCTTCCTTTTCTTCTTCTTCTCCTTCTTCTTCTTCTTCTTCTTCTTCTTCTTCTTCTTCTTCTTCTTCTTCTTCTTCTTCTTCTTCTTCTTCTTCTTCTTCTTCTTCTTCTTCTTCTTCTTCTTCTTCTTCTTCTTCTTCTTCTTCTTCTTCTTCTTCTTCTTCTTCTTCTTCTCCTTCCTCTTCCTCTCTTTCTTCTTCCTCTCTTCTTCTCCTTCTTCTTCTCCTCTTCCCCTTCCTTCTTCTTCTTCTTCTTCTTCTTCTTCTTCTTCTTCTTCTTCTTCTTCTTCTTCTTCTTCTTCTTCTTCTTCTTCTTCTTCTTCTTCTTCTTCTTCTTCTTCCCTCCTCCTTCTCCCTCTCCTCCTTATTTCTCCTTTTCCCTCTTTTTCTCCTTGTCCATATTTTTCTCTCCCTCCTAATTTTCTGTTTGAGATGAGAAACATCGTTGCATAGCCTCGAGCTCGAGGTACGCATTTTCAAACACTTTACCATAGAATCATTGCCTTCTTGAGCTTTTGTCACGAGAGTTGCTTCCTATAACCTGTGTTTTGGCTCAATAAATATTGTATTGGATACTATTGAACAGATTCAATGGTGAATTTTATCTTCCAATTCATGCTGAGTGATATTTAGAATCGTAGAATTCAAATTCAAATTCAAATATTCTTTATTCAACAAATGTACAGGTACATTGAATAACGTCATATGTAAGAAACAAACAGAAATTTAGGCCTAAAACGAAATTATTTGTTATTGAATACCATATTATAAATTATTATTATGAAGATAAACTGGAGATCAATTGGAGATTTGTGAGACATTTTATGGAGATATTTATGATAATTTCTCATAAATTGTGGTAATGGTAATAGTGATATCTATGAGATATAGGCCAATTGCGATAGAAAATATGTATTAGAATTCATGGAGATTATGATGTTTTAATTGATTTAAACTAAACTTTCCCCATTCATCCCTCATTTCCCCCCCTCCGATACTAATGAGATTCAATCCAGAATGTCTGAAAAGTCTCTAAAGATTTGAAACACAAAGAATCCAAGTAGTTTAAGATATCAAATCAAAGTTGGACAGTTCGTCTGAACGGGCAGCGTCTTGCCTTTATAATTATTCATTCTCTAAGTTCGTGGTGGGACGAAATCCTGTGAAATTAATTGCGAATCAGGATCCAACTTCGAGGACTGGGTCTGGAATTTTCATTTAAAGTTGGCGCGAAGACCTCGTTTCTAGTGGTGTGTCTGCTAGTGGAGCAGCCCTATCACTTTAACCAGTCGACGACTTTGGTGTTTTATACGGTTCGTTGTTCAACTGGTCTTGCTAAATGACACCGCTACACTTTCGGACTACAGATGACAGGCTTTTCAGAATGTCTAATGATTGAAGTTTCTGTACATCCTGGAAGTATTCGAGTGACAACTCAAAAATACGGTATGAAGAGATAGCGAATAATTGATGGGTTTGTGTAAATTGAAATCTCATAAAGATTAATATAAGATCTACATCTTACAATCTAATAATCTCATCTTATGATCATGACGATTATGAAATTTATTCATTGTCATTTATAACATAATAACATATAGCAATTATTTGAACAAAAAGTATACTGAACCCGATGTATAAAATTTCTATTATAAAAATACCTAGAATTTCAAATTCCTCATTTTATTTCCAATTTACTATTATGATTCACAAAAAATCAATAGACGTTAGGCTTAGTGAGAATTAATTGCCGACATTTGATCTATTTATTTAACTAAATTTTGGAATTGAAGAAGTTTTTGGCGACTGCCTGTTTTGCTTTCCTATTTGTGCTTGTTTGATCGATAAGGCTAGGCGTACACCGGTTAGTCAAGACAAGACAAGACGAGATTAGTCACGTTTAGTCACAGTAATTTACATAGTTGCTTATGAAGCAACACACACCGATTAGTCATTGCATCGGTGTGTGCTGCTTCATAAGCAGCTATGTGAAGTACTGTGACTAAACGTGACTAATCTCGTCTTGTCTTGTCTTGACTTACCGGTGTACGCCTAGCCCAATTCTATTGATATAGAATTATCTGCTACACCCTAATTAACTCGCAGACGTTTGTGAGAATGAATCGTCGTTTTTCTTATCTTTTCTCGAAACTTCCAAACAAACACCTACTTGCATGATACTCATAGCTTCTACACTACACTCTCTGAACATGAATAAAGTGAGTTTGTTGTGTTGGCCATTCATTCAAGTTATTATAAACTATCCTCAAATACTTGCATATTAACTCGTACCTGTAGATTAATTAATCTTGCATTAATCAATCTGTAGATGTTATTGAGAATTAGTTGTCACTATTTTGATTCAAATACCTGCATAAAACTCATACCTGCTACACCTTAATTAACTCGTTAGCGGGAATTAATCGTCGAGTATTTTATCCGGGGCCAATCAGGCGTCGATCTCAGGTGTCTTGTCGATTACTGAGCGTCGGGGCGTCCTTTCAACGAAGGTGGTGTAATTTGTTGGAGCGACGGACGCCTGTTGCCGCCCTAATTTCGCGATCACGTTTCCTAATTAGTTTGTGTCTTCAAGATTGGATCGAACGCCCTGGCTGCTTTATTAAAATCCAAGCGGCTTGTTAACATGCTTCCTCATCTCTAATCAACAGGTGCCATTTCTTGATGCATGCTACTACATGTTCTAGGGTCCTCTGTAAAGGGTTTGAGTGTAGTGAGGAGAGGAGTTTATGTCCTCAATAAGAAGCAAATACTTAAAAGGCTTACTTTCATACTTAAAAAACAAGTAAGAAACTGTAAGGCAATTGTATCCCAATGAGTTTGTATTTGTATCTTGAATAAGTATTAACTCAGGAGCCGTCCGAATGCGTGATATAGGCCTACTTTGGATATTGGAAAGTTAGATTTCAGTTGGAAAGGC
The DNA here is from genome assembly GCA_017141395.1 of Laodelphax striatellus. Taxonomy (NCBI): domain Eukaryota; kingdom Metazoa; phylum Arthropoda; class Insecta; order Hemiptera; family Delphacidae; genus Laodelphax; species Laodelphax striatellus. Next base: position 2,595,025 of record CM029539.1, read on the forward strand.
TTGTAACCCTTGGCGAAGCGTGGTATCCTTATTTTGGTCATCGCCGGGTATATTTACTATAGGAAATATACCCGACGATAGCCGAATAAGCATACCACGCTTCGCCACTACTTGTAAGCAAGAAAATGGGCAATTTTATCTTGTGATTTCAACTTGTATCTCAAATAATTGTATTATTGTAATAATATATAACCCCAAAAATAATTGTATAACTTGAATCAGAAGCGACAAACGTAGGAGGCTTTCGAATGTTTGTTGTCTTTCAAATGTGATTGTAATTGAGAAGGCTTCTATCCAAGAAAATGAGACAATGATTGCTGTGCTTGAAATATCTCGGGATGGCAAATTGAAGACTTGGAAAGAAACCTAATTTGAATTTATTAGAAAGTGAGCAGTAAATATACGAGCAATTTATACTACCCTTGGAGACTAACCTCACTTTCTAGGCTATTCTTGTAGAGAAATATACTCTTTACATTGATATATTATACTCTTTCAGATCAATATATTCTCTTGTAGATCAAAAAATATTTTTTTAGAGCACTACACTCTGGTATAACAATATACTGTACTGTACTTATTTAGATAAATATAATGCTCTTTTAGGTCATTATTAAATACATTATCATTATAAAATACTCTTGTAGATCAATATGTACTCTTGTAGATAAAAGTCCGTGGTATACTTATTTTGTCATCACCGGGTATATTTCCTATAGGAAATATACCGATGACCAAATAAGTATACCACGCTTCGCCACTAATAAAAGTGTACTCTTTACTCTCGTAAAGAAATATGCTCTTGTAGCGTGGTAGGCCAATATATATACTCTTTCAGATCAAAATATACTCTTATAGCGGGTATATAGCGTAGGCCAATATATACTCTTTTAGATCAAGTATAAGACAAGACGAGATTAGTCACCTTTAGTCACAATAATTCACATTGCTGCTTATGAAGCAGCACACACCGAGGTAATGACTAATCGGTGAGTGTTGCTTCATGAGCAATTATATGAAGTACTGTGACTAAAAGTGACTAATCTCGTCTTGTCTTGTCTTGACTAACCGGTGTACGCCTAGCCTTATAGAGCACTACTAGGTAACTCTTGTAAAGCAATATACTCTTGTAGATCAAAATTTACTTTTATAGAGCACTAAAAACTCATGTAAAGCAATATACTGTACACTTGTAGGTCAATATAATTGTACTCTTTTAGATCAATACATACTCTTGTAGAACTATATATGATATAATAGCCTTTTATATGAATCTAAACCCCTATCCTGCACAAGTCTAAACACAATTCTTCCGTTTGGATGAGCTGCAGTAGGCATTGTTTCAGCGGAAGCCTTCTTTCGCAGTGAAACTAGGCCTGTATGTCATTTATCAGGCAAATTGATAGGGGCTGTTGAACGCTGGTGGGGATTGAATCCTGGGCCTTGGGCTGAGATTGATGATGTGCAGTCTCAGTCTCACTGAGCTTAGACGTGTCATGAATGCTGTTTAGCAGTACGATTAGGAGTTATTGACAGCGGCCCTTCACTTTTATTTTTAGACTGTGCCGGAAGCAGAATGCGTTGTAGTGTAGCAACAAGTTAGATTGTTACTGAAATTGTATTTGTATTCCAGAGAATAATTATTATCAATTCACTAACTGTAGTAATAGTATCGGTAAAGTGAAATTGAGACTTGAGTAACTTCGTTTATTGAAACATTCAAGTGATCGTACAAAACATCACAATCTTTTCGAGTAATATTCGTTGTCACCATGAGAACAACTCTTAGCTGTGATAGGTCCTCATATCATCATAGCACACTAACTGTATAAGTATAAGAAGTGGTATTTATCCATATTAAATAAGGAGACCAGTTGTTGTCCGAACTTCGATTTATACCATTATATAGGCTATATATAACATTAATATACCGAGATACCGGCTGCGGATTCTATACCATCATCAATCTCTACTAAACGAAAGAAACAAACTTGATTACAAACTAATATAGAACTAATTGAATTTCTCTTGTTGGTTCTGCTTGTGTATTTTTCTTGTTAATTATATCCTCATGAATTATCTGTGATATTCATGTGATTATTCAAAGCTGAGAACCATTTCTTTGTTGAACCATTTCTTTGTTGAACCATTTCTTTGTTGAATCGATGTATGTTTGGATATAGAGAATGAATAGAAGACGCAATTACTATTATAACCGGTATTTATATAACTGGGAATGGAACGGCACTCATTTGGCATTTTCAATGGGTAAGCCCTAACCTTTTACAAGTTAAATTTCAACTTATATCCCGAATTTTTGTTGAAAGATTTTTAAAATCCCCTCCATCAAACTGCGAATAGGAATAAATTTACTAAACCAGTCAAGTCTAAGAGAATAAGTAACGTATAAGATAAGTAAATGATTACTTATCTCTATATCACCTCAAATGAACACTCACACTCAACAACGCTACAATTGTAGTTATGTAGCTCTTGATCCAACAAATTCCAAAAAAAGCAACAAAGTTGTGTCATTCAATAGAAGTGTTGTGGGTGTAGGTGACAGAGTGACAATTTCCTATGTGTAGAAATTGCGATGTCAGCGCGTTATGAGAATGGATCGCGTTGGCTCCAGGTGAAAGCTATTGGCAGTGGCACAGAATACGAGAAAGAGTGAGCGAGTGAGAGAGAGGGAAACCAATGAGCAAGGTGGTGGCAAGTAAGCCTCTCAAGCAAGCCGAGTAGCGACCAACTTTAAACAAATTAAACGAAGGATTAAGCTCGAGGGCCAAAAAGGGGCGGTGAAATTAAGCAAACAAAGCAAGTCAAAGTAAACACGCTTTGTCTCTCGAGGGAGAAACTTTCTACCAACTTTTATCACTTGTTCTTCCTTACTTTACTTCTGTTCCTTTCTTTCTATTTACTCGTATTCTATAGCAGAATCCTTCTAACTTTTCAGAAATCAGCTGTTTCGGTAATACTAAACAGTGATTTTGACACAATAATCAAAAGGCTTTAAAGTCTTGAAGACCTTTAAAGTCTTAAGACCTTTTTAAAGAAGACCTTTTAAAGAATAACCTTTTAAAAGACCTTTTCAATAATCTGCGAGATTCAGCATTTGTAGGTTGATGAAAATTTTAAGCTAAATCCCATTCAATAATGTAACCTTGAACTGACACCTAATAGATAAGATAATATAGGCCTACCCTTAGACCATGTATAGATTCTATACATGGTCTAAGGGCCTACCCAATCACTATACTTGAACTGTTATAACGTAGTAAACTATGATACGGATATCTTGTGCTAACCTTCTTACCTTATCAGCTATAACCAGCTATATAACCTATCAGCTATAATGTAACTTTGAACTAACACCTTAGGCTAGGCGTAAACCGGTTAGTCAAGGCAAGACAAGACGAGATTAGTCACGTTTAGTCACAGTAATTCACATAGTTGCTTATGAAGCAACACACACCGATTAGTCATTGCATCAGTGTGTGCTGCTTCATAAGCAACTATGTGAATTACTGTGACTAAACGTGACTAATTTTGTCTTGTCTTGTCTTGACTAACCGGTGTACGCCTAGCCTAATAGATAATATAATGTACCCAATAACTAGGCTTGGACTGTTATAACGCAGTAAACTATGATACGGATACCTTGTGCCTACCTTCCTTACCTCATCAGCTGCAACCTATCACTGCCTTCCTCCTTTCCTTCCCACGTTTCTTCCCAGAATTCGCAGAGTGCAAACGAAAGTTGGCAACTAATCTGTTCTGAGAGCCGTCTTCTGTTTGTTTTCGAACTCTTCTACCGCTCACAATTCCTAGTGCTGAGTTGGCGGTAATCCCTCAGCTGCGATTCTGTCAACGGATTAAAGGTGGATGGATGTCTAGCGAAACATCCATCGATTTCATCTAACGATCTTTTTTTGATGCCCATATAGGCCTAAGTGTTTTTTATACTTGTGTGTGGGTAATGAGGTGAAGGATGATACGGTGAAAAAGTGCGGGAATCAACCCCGAGACCGGTGAAGCGATAGCAAACTGAAGGTGTGTCTGAGCTACACCAGCGGCTCGCCAAACTAAACCAAACGCTGGCTCTTCGAATATCTATCGATCTATTAGGAAGCCTAATCACTATAGTGCGATTCACGTCAAGAAGTCAGCATTGCTTAGATGGGAGTTTGCTATCCTTGTTCAGCACAAGGCAGTTGCTGATGTCTCTATCCTATTCGCACTGTGCATAGTTGACGTACTGTGCATTGTTGTCGCACTCATTACTTTATTGAAAACTGAATTGATGTAATCTGACTCTTCATTGGCCAATCTATAATACTGTTTTAATTTTGTACAATTTCAAAGCTCTCGATTATTCAACTATTAGTCAAATCCAAATAATGCTATCAAACACTTTGAAGCTTTATGCAGCTGCGAACATTGACAACAAAATGAATAGCTGGAGGAACCTTGATGAAAGTCCAGCTGTTTATTGTGTTTTCAATGTATCGGAGGTCTTCAAAGTGTTTCTCTGATGATGATTATGATGCCCACAGGAGCCTCAGACTTTTGTGCGTGGGCAATGGAAATAATGTTTGATAGCATTATTGGATTCTCGTTTAATTAATTATCATGTATTCAATAAAATGGAATATTTGCAATATTTAATAATTCCTTTCTCAAGAGTTAATTTTATTTTCTTATTTACAGACAAAATCTGGTGAAAGTGACGTTCGCACGCGAGTGTACGTGTGATTGAGATGGATCGTTCATTTCATGGTGAGTTGATTGCAGCTAATTTTGCAGTTAAATAAATAATCTTCAACCTTTTGTGAAACCTTCCCTAATAATCGTCATTATTTCCATACGAAAGCATTAAAATTTGATGCCCCGAGCATGCAAATAGCTGTTGAAAGGTGTTGGTTTCTAGGTATTAGCATAGACAACAATATAGTATAGTTACAAGATTACTAGACAAATTTTGTCTAGTAATCTTGGTATAGTTAGTCTATGGTATACGTTTCATTGAATGATTTTCTGTTAGTATCAAATAATCTCATAATTGGGATTTTTCTGCAGCCACTCACTGGTATTTGCATGTCCCGTATAGCAGGATGCTTTTAACTTGTCAGAAAACAGCTGATTTAACGTTAGTAAACGAGCGTACATCAATCAGCTGTTTTCTGACAATTTGAAAGAATCCTGCTATACATATGAAAGTATAGCTCGTTCACTTTGCAAAGGAATCTGGACTTGAAATGGATTATTGTCATTACAACTCATTACAACTCATTGTCATGTTCAAAATGTGTAATAATTATTCCATCTATTGTAAAATATTAATATTTATATTGTCTTGGGTGGCACATTCCCCAAATCACCTATTGACTTGGTTACACTGAAAATGTACAAAGTTAGGAGTTTGTCAAGGAACAGGCAAGCATAGAAATGAATTATTATAAGACTAACTACTTATAAATCACTAAATTAATGATAATATGGCTGCATCACACTGTCAAATGAATGGACACTTTTGTGATTGAAGAGAGCCGTGGCGAAGCGTGGTATACTTATTTGTTCATCGCCGGGTATATTTCCTATAGGACCAAATAAGTGTACCACGCTTCGCCACTAGAAGAGAGCTGTAATACAGTAATTTATTGTCAGATCAGGTGCCTTGGAGAAGGATATTTTATTTTATTGTTGAGAACTAGAGTGATTTTCCCAGAGTGTATTTCCATAGAAGGATTCCCTTTAAAGTTCAAGATCATTCAAATAACTTTATAATTCGACTCTCTCGTTGTAGATGCTCATTAGTATTTGCTTCTAAATTCGATTCGGTATCCGTTAAATTGACGGTAATATTCAATGTGGATCGAATTCAATTCAGAGTTCACATGTGGATAATGATTATAGTTCGGAAATTTGAGTACTAGTAAATATTAATGATAAATGGCATCCTCCTGCCAGCTCACCATCTTTTATCAATCCACTCCCACTGCTCACTCTTGTTGGCCGCTGTAATTGGATAATTGGCAGTGACAGAGCGGTAAACACAGAAGCTAATTACTTAGTGGACTTCCTGCTGTTTCTCAGAAAAAATTAGGCTGGTAAATTGGATTAGTGCATGCATGTTGGTTGGTGGGACAGAGACTTGGCTCACAAATGTATTAGGGAAAAGTGGGTTCGTTTTCATGTACTAATACCTATGATTTAAAGTCCTCAAGCACCACATGGAATAATTATATCATTAAAATATATTTATCACTAGAGACAAATACAAGGTTCAAGGTTATCCTACGAAAAATGATATAAAATGAATGTGGGAAAATGAAATATCTGTGGTTTGAGTTTAAGGTCTTCTATGACCATTGAAATAATCATCCCATAAAAATACTGTTGTTAAGTGAAGTGAATGCATTTTATCACGAATGTGAGATCTAAAATTCAAATCTCGATCTAAATTCTGAATTCTAAATGTGATGAGATCTAATAATTATTCTTTCATTGGCCTACACGTTGTAAAGTAAGTGAAGTATTCTTCAATTTAAAAGATATTAAAATCCTCGATATTAACTACAACTCCCAACAATTATACATGTTTTAGAACTAACTTATCTATAAATTATTAGAAAAATTTGAATAAGTTATCCATTTAGATGAACTATTTTTTCTTTGTTGAATATTTGAACTATTGTCATTGGTTAAAATCAATATAAACTCTCAATAGTCTCCCATTTCAATTATTTGTTAAAAGAAGAACATTGGTTATTGGAAAATAGGTTCTGCCATTAGTGAATTGGTCAATATTTAAGTTCCAGTCGTCTATCAACATATAATTTGATAGTTGACAAACAATAACGATTCATTGAAGGCTGATCTATTTAGATCCTTTCCCATTATAAAAATGTCAAGTTGAGGTAGTCTGCAGTATTTTAATAGTTTGAACTAGTGACCCTGTCCTTGTATTAGTTGGCGAGTTTCCCTACAATAAATATAATAATGCACTTGAAATGTATATGCAACAAAAAGCTGTTCATGAAGTCTAACATTACATTTGTTTACTATCCTACACTTACACCATATTATATATATACTATCATGAAGAAGTCTTTGAGTGCAGTACGAATTGAAACGTTTTTGAAGATTTACCTTGTGGCTAATCGTGTACTATATAATTATATTCAACGTTAATAGTGTTTTAACGGCTCGTTTGAATTGAGACTGACATTGAGGATGGTGTCTCTGTCTCAAACTAAAAGACGTTGCGTTGTACACCCCTTCTATCATCAACAGCATAATCATCATCATCATCATCATCATCCAGTGTCTCAACTTACGTCAGCTCGTCAATTGGTTTTTTTTCTTGTAAATAATAAATGTCTTCTTACGTCGACTACTAGCCAGTGACGTCACAGAAGTATTTTTCTAAACCAAGTCTGGCTGGATGCCTAATGAACCGTCTTAAAACTCGACTATTATCGACGATAATTGGTTTTATCAGTCACTAGACGGAACATTTTTCTTCCGCGTCTTCTAAACTATTTCAGTGTCAACTGTTAACAGTGTTATGGATGAGTGATCAACCGAGTAATGGATGTGTTTCTGGTTGTCTTCCAAAGCGATGTCATTGAAAAATGTCTTGAATTAGAAAGATGTGGATAACTGGGAGGTGGTAAGCTCGATTGCAGGCCCGTTTTTATCTTCAGATTTGTAGACCTAATGTATTTCTATCATTAGTATATTTTGGTTTTATTTTAAAGAGAAGTTTCTTTCAAAAGTGTCCGAAACATGAAGAAATTTCCAACTTGAGTAGAAAGAGTAAATGTGGAGTGTCCCTTGTGTTTTAAAATGTTTCCATGTAACCCTCCGCGTCTGATTAGATCATTCTTGAAACAGTAAGGCTAGGCGTACACTGCTTAGTCAAGACGAGATTAGTCACGTTTAGTCACAATACTTCACATAGATGCTTATGAAGCAACACACACCGATTAGTCATTGCATCGGTATGTGCTGCTTCATAAGCAACTATGTGAATTACTGTGACTAATCTCGTCTTGTCTTGTCTTGACTAACCGGTGTACGCCTAGCCTAATAATAAAATGTACTACCAGTTCATTGTTAGATACATTTCAATGTTTTTATCCAAGTAGTATGCTTGTAGCCTATTTTTTTAACACCCAAATGTTTTAAACTGTAGTGCTCGAGAGATAACGTTTCAGGGGATAGGATAAGTGCTGTGAATATGAACACCCAAGACATGTCATATTTCTAGGAATGTCGTTCAGAATGAGAGAGGATCGGATAAGACGGCAACATCCTGTCAGCTTCAGTTTCTTCTTGTCCAATTACCATTTCCACTTGTCACAATTATCCTGTGGCCTTCTCGACTCATTTGTCTTCAATTTCCCAAAGTTCACTTCTATCCTTCTCTTATCCTTTCTTGCTCCCACCCATTTTCTCTCACTCATTCAATAATCTTCTTACATCTCTCTCCCATTTGTTCTCTGTATCTCTCTTATATTTCCTATTGTGCCTTATTTTCTGTTTCTCTGCTTCTCTCTGAATCCCCAATTCTTACTACTTTTTGTCATTTTCTCTTTTGCTTATTGGTATTTTCCCCCTTACCTTCTCTCCCTCGAGTATTCAATGATTATATGTATTTCTTTTATATTCACTCTTTTATCTAATTCCTCTTTCTCTTTCTCTCATTTGTATTCTCTATTTCTTTCTCGCACGGATTCATTACACCTCTCTCACATTGTTAATGTTCTTCATTGTAGCTTTTCCTGTCATCCAAACTAACTTTGGATTTTTAGTATAAGATCGCTATTTTTCTGTATTACAAGATTAAAAAACTTTATTAAACAGGCCTTAGCAAAGTGAACACGCTGTACACACAGTGGAAAATTGTTCATCTTTTTATATTATGGAGTAGAGCCCATGTTTACAAAATGAAATTGAAAATTGTTTTTTTTTTTATCAACAAACTTTTGGAACTCGCTATCGATCTGTTTCAGTGTTTCACCGTTGCATCAAATCTACCAGATTAATATAACGACTGTTTGGAAGTAGAGTTGTACAGCTAGGTTAGTAAACAGAGTTTAGATATCTTGTAAATTGTTATTGGTTCTGGTGTTGACCTGAATATCGACTATCAACTGTTTAAATATTCCGAACGCACGAGTGACTTCTGGAACTACATAATAATCCAGACGTGAGACAAATTTCGATTTTCGAATATTGGATTTGTGTTCGAACCGTGTTTCGGAAACTCGACTTTTGTAACGAATTTTGTAAATTTTGAATCGAACAAGTTCTGAACTAAAGTACTTTTGTTGGCTAACAATTTTATGACGATGCCCTAACACGGGTCCGGAGTTTATGTTTTATATTTCTGCCGTCGCGGTTCGTTTTGTGGTTTTCTTTATATTTTACAGTTATTTTGATCGTATTACATAGTAATTCCGGTACATGTTCCATCAAAACTACAGTTTATTGTTTTTGTTCGTTCAATAAGTTGGGAGATAAAATTTATTTTCACTTGAACTTTGAAAAAATTTCGTATTCGTAGAACAATTGAAACTTACTAAAAGAAAAGTATGTACAATGTTGGATGGGAATTTGAAATGAAACTGATCGATCCAATTGTATGAAAGATGCAAGTACGGATACTAGAATACACGGCAGGAAGGTCTACATTTTGTGTATGGTCCGTGAAATGGTGATAGTGAAATCTTATTCAGTAAATGTTGGGACGTATCATACGTCGGTAGTCTACTTCGATTTTTCGTCTGCCATCAGTTCTGTTTAGGTTGCGTGCTTTTAGAGAATGAGTCACTAGCCTCTATTTCGCATTCTTTGATTTTTCTTCCTCTCTGTATTCTTCATCTGTCTCCTTTCATCTTTCTTCCACGTTTTTTCTTCTTCTTCTTCTTCTTCTTCTTCTTCTCCTCCTTCTTCTTCTTTCTATTCCCAGCCTTCGGTTCGTATTCTCTTTTGTAATCTTCACTACGTTGTCAATAGAACGGCATTGGCCTTGGAAAATCAAATAGCTTATCGAGCTAGGTACGGAAAGAACTGATTAATTTAACACATGAATCAGTTCTGTGATAAACATTGTAATCACGTGTTTCAGTGCCAAATATCGAAATACGTTTTGATCTTCTCATGTAGGTTTGTTTGCAAGTGTTCTTCACGAGAAATTTTGTATTTCAATGTGGACTGCCACAGATAAATTACTGCGCAAGTATATTGACTATGCTTTCTCTATGGGACTACTTAGTGGGAAGTTTATGAAAATATAAATATTATAGACTGGATTCAAATCGAGCTTGGATTCTTTAATAAGGTTTTGTTATTTAGAACGTTTTCGAATACATAAAAGAGTTCATGAATGAATAAAATGTCTGAATGAATGAATTAAACATCACATCTCATGGAAAGGAAGGAGGAGGAGAGGCAGGAGAAGAATGAGGATGAGGAGGAGAGAGCTGAAGAAGAAGATAGATTGAGAATAAGAAGTAGCCTCTGTCCACCAATGTTTGTTGTGTCCAGCCGATTAATTTGACAAAACCGCTGTTGCAGTGGCCCCCGGAAGTAAGTGGCCTCGACTCGACTCTTTGGGCTCCTGGCCAAACTATCCAATCTACTTTGGAATCCACATGACTACTCTTGTCTTGTTACACTAGAGTAGCTCACTGAGTGGCTCTTAACACGCGTAAAAGGTGTGGAAGTGTGATCACATTATGAAATGATTGAAGTATCTGACAAAATCCGTCCTAAAGTGGTTAGGACGTTAGAATTTCAAGAACAGCACACGTTCTTGTATGCGGCATCAATGATATTAATACAGTACCACATATAAAACGCTATTGAACCAATCTAGGTAGCAATATTTCGTATGAATCAACAAGTTTATTCAGATCACAATATCTCATCATTTTCCAACTGCAACCAGAGTTTGAACCAATCAAAGTATGGAAACATGAGAATACATCTGTTGGGAATGATTACTTTGAAATAAATAAGATAACGAAATGTTTAGTATTAATACTTATATTGAAATTTTCAATACGGTAGTGATAATAAGTAGGCTATAATAAGATGTGTGCTCAGTTCTAGAAACGATGAAAAGTGTATAAGAAGACATCAACTATGATGCTGCTGTTTTAATATTGTAAAGTAAATGAAATCTTATACCTAAACTTTGAACACGGTAGAAAAATTAATTCATTGTCCAGATTCCATAGCTATAAATGAACCTGATATTCTCGAACATATCAAGTCATATCCAACCAATGAAGAGATTCTTCTACGTATTTGAAGAAGCATGGACAAAAAACCCTTTGACCCTGTAACAACAGCAGAGTTTTTTTGCCTCCAGCATTGTCATAAGTTATGCTGTTGGTTGAATGAACACAATTAGGCCGGCAGCTAGGTTAGGTAGGTGTATACCAGGAGTCAAAAGGTCAAAAAGGTCATTTAGTGGGCGAAGCTATGCTAACCACTCCTCCTCTCAAACCCCTCCCCTCCCCCACCCAGCCCAAAACATTCGTGCTCGAAAAATACCAACAATTCCCCTCCAAATTCGCTTGTGAAAGCCGTCTAATTAACTGCAATATGCATAGATCAGAAAGTGAGCGCTTCTGTAATAAATTAAATTTAGCTGGAGGTTTTCGAGAAGTGCGGTCAAACTTTAGGGGGAAAAACAAAATTTATCATCCCCTTTTTTCTAATTTCTTCTTATTCTTCTTTCCTTTTTTCATTGCTACATCTATTATTCATCATAATTTGGGAGAGAAATAAGGATTGAGCATTTTTTCTCTCCCAAATAATATTAGGTTTTTTGTGTGAATAAATGAATGAATGTCTAGTTTATCCACTAGAACAAGAATAAACAATCAATAATAATATTTTCTATTGTCACAAACATTACACTGCATACAAAAGTCTTTATTAGCGTTATCAACTTCAGATGTAGGTAGAGATGAATCTCTATTCCCAAATCCGTCAAATATGAAGTTATGAAATGAAGGAGAAGGATACTTTTATTCGAAGTCATTACATTAGGTGCTTTCTTATTCGATTCGATTTCTATTCTAAAGATTAATTATTTTCTTCCCACTTTCCTCAATATTATTGTTCGTTGTTTCTGTCTATTGATCTTCTTTTACCTTCTTCCAAATCGCCATCGAACTTTCCACTTTCCACATTAATCCGCAATAATCAATTTTGACTCCACAATAATCCATATCGCTTTCCACTCCGCAATAATCAATATTTCCATACTCCAACTTTTGACAGCTCAATCGTTCAATCTCTATTACCGACTACAGAAGCTTTCTTCATACATTGGTTTGTACTTCACCACAATCTTGAACGGATACCGTATTCACACCACAAATTGTATGTTACTGTATGTTTTGTACTGCCTTACTACTCCCCTTCGAAAACACCTCAATACAATTGATACAATTTCAGAGGTCTTAAAATGAGGCCAATTGGAAAACATGAAAACAGGCACTGCGCAGATTACATTCCAGAACATTCAAAATTCTCTGTAGTAATTAATATTGTATTGAACTTGCATTTATTGTCATGAATAGTTGGAAGTTAGGACATAGAATATGAAGTTAAGACATTGAATATGAAGTTAGGACATAGAATTTGAAGCTAGGAAAATGAGTGGAAAGTCAGTAGAAAACTGCGTTCCTGAAACCTAGCTTCTGGAATAATTTCAAAACTTCCAAGACCTTGGAAAATTCAAAAAGCGGATACGAAAATTAGCACATTCATGATGAAGTGGTCAATTAAAATTCTTCCCAATTTGTTGAGCCGGTACTTAGGGTTTATTTCCATGCTCCTGTCGAACCAATTATAGAGGATCGCGATCTGGAGATAAAGCATTATGAATTGGACGATGATCGTTTATTCCATTCCGGGGCTGTTTCGCTCGACATACAGACGTATATCTATATCTAGTGTAGAAATAGATATAATGGAGATATATATGTTGATATATAGATAGAACAAGTGGGATAAGGATGAGAGGCTCGGAAACAGGAGTCAATTATTGGAGACGGGCTCACGATATCGTGATACCCCCATGATATCGGTTTTGTTTCGCTTGGCCTATTCAGCCCCTCGAGAGTTCCAATATCGACTCGATATTGCGTTCGAGTGTCGATTGTTTTTGTAATCGATTGGACGCAAGTCGAGTGACCCTCTCGAAAGTCCCCCGGGTGAGAATGGGTGCTCTATACACCTAGTGTCGTCTGTCTCTCTCAATAAGCAGCATTTGTAGGCAGACATTCAGGAGTAATTGAATTCACCAAGTACTCTCCACTTGTTAATTAATTTCATCAAGTTGATCGTAAGTGTTAATTTGTTGTAGTTTTTTTCTTTTTCTCCTTCTGTTCTGCCATCAATGCATTTATCGGCGTAAATAGTGAAAACAAAATAGATGAATAGAAGTTGAAACAACAAATTAATAAAATTATTAGAAAGCTGGCTAGTCATTAGAAGCTTAGACTGTTCCGTATAACTTGTCTATTCCTCGTTGGTGAGGAAGTTAGATAGAGAACTTAATAAGAGTGAGTTATTAGGGAACATTGAGTTGGAGGAAAGAGAGGAAACGATAAATAAGAGAAAAAAGAAGAAATGAGTGGATAGGAGATTGGGAAGAGGAAACGGGAAGAACAAGAGAAAGAAGGCGAAAATGAAGAATAAAGGATGACAAAACAAGTGAGGTAGGAAAGATGCGAGCTCCTCTTATCTCGCGATTTCTGAGCCCATGAATAATTCATGTGAAGAAAGGTCTGACGCTCAAATTCGGAAGCCGAATTACCAATGGATGCGCCGCCGTTTAACTTTTCACACGCGGCCCAAAGCAACAACCGGTTAGCATTTCCCGTTCGCTCTTGGATAATGAGGAAAAAAAAGAGGGTGAAGAAGAAGAGTTAGAAGAAGAAGAAGGAGAAGGAGCAGAAGAAGAAGAAGAAGAAGAAGAAGAAGAAGAAAAAAAGAAAAAAGAAGAACAAGAACAAGGAGCAGAAGAACATGAAGACGCAGAAGAACAAGAAGAACATGAAGAAGAAGAAAAAGGAGATGAAAGAGAAGAAAAATACCGAAAAGAAGAGAAAAAACAATAAGGTGTGAAAGAAGAAAATGGAGTAAAAGAAAAAGAAGAGGACGAAACAGAAGCAGGAGAAGAAAACGAAGTAGATACAGAAGAAGACTAAGAAAAAACTAGCTGAAGACGGAGAAGAAGAAGAGGAAAAAGGAGAAAACGAGGACAATTTATGGAGAAGAAGAAAGAGAAGAAAAATATGATGACGTAGAAGATGAAGGAAAGTTGAAATAGGAGAAGAAGAAAGAGAAGTAGAAGAAGAAGAAGAGGTCAAAGGATAAGAAGAAAAAATTATCATGACCAAGAAGATAAGAAAGAAGTAGAAATAGGAGATTTAAGACTAATAAGAATAAGAAGTAGAACAATAAGACGAAGAAACAAAGATGAAGGAGGAGAAGATAAAGGAGGAGAGGTTTGAAGAGGGGGAGGATGGAGGGAAGAGAGAGGGAAATGAGGGAGAAAGTCATTCCGCCACGAGCAAATTTCCAAGACACCATTATCAAAATAGTTTGTTCCATGAGACGAGCCTCCAGAAGCTATTCACAAACTCAATTCTGGCCGCGATCGAATTTGCCCCTTGCAAGTTTGGCTGTACTGGTAATATGCATGGAAGTGGTCGGGGCTATTAAGATTTTATGAACTATATTAAAACGTTCCGACACCGACATGAGGCAAAATGCAAGAGCACTCATCAAATGTGCCGTGGCAGATTTTCTGGAATTAATCTCACGTTCAAGTGTAACGTATAACCTCCACCCTAATAGGAGCTGAATGAAGGACCGCAAGAGAGTTGAATAAAGGAGAAATAGAAGATGATGAAGAAGAAGAAGGCGAAAAGGAAAAAGAAGAAATAAGAGGAAGTAGATTGTCCACAAGAGTGGAGACAGGAAGGAGACTAGGAGAAACGAGAAGAAGAAAAAAAGATGGATGAATAGAAGATAATAAGTAGAGACGAGAAGAAGAAAGAAGAAAGCAGAAGAAGAAGAAGAAGAAGAAGAAGAAGAAGAAGTAGAAGGAAAAAGGGTGAGATGAAGGAGAAAAGAAAGAAGAAAGAAAGGAGAAGAGAAATATAGAGAAGGAGAAGAATTATTTAAAGAAGAAACAAAAAAAAAGATGGAGAGGGAGAAAACTAACAAGGAAAGGATGAAAGTTTATTCCACATTGTTCTCTTCAAGCATCCCTATTTATTTCATCTGTTTTTGTAAATATCAATTACCTTTCTTCACTATGTTAGTTGTTTGAACTGCCATTGCTGTGATGTTTGTAGAAACCGCCCAATGTGGGAGGAGCTTATCTAGGCCAATGGCAGTCGTTAACCTTGTTAGGCCATTCAACTGCCAAGATTTTTAAAGTTTTAATACTTTTCAACTGGAAAGTACTAGAAATTTTCAGTTGATATAAAAATATTCTCTTTTAATTGAAACAAACTCAAGATAGCTTGTGTATAAAGTTTCATATTATATGAATTTCTTTGAATCAAGATGATAAAACTCTTCATAGGCCCCTAAGACCCAAAAAACGACGCATGAATTTTTGAATCCGAGGAAATAATATAATATGCTTCGAGAACAACATCGGAAAATGAGATGAAAGTATCTCTTTTAATGGTTTTTCATTTTGCATTTCCTCTCACAGTCCGCTGCCTCAGACCAACACAACAGACAGCATCATTGAGTAACGGCTCCAATTAGTGAGATGAAAAATTAATTAATATCATTGAGCGTTCGTTTTGCTTCTTTGATGTGAACGGGACAAAATACCCTCACAAGCTCTAGATGGGACAAGACGAAGAAGTGGAATACTGAGGGACAGGAGAAGAAGAAGAAGGAGTGGATGAGGAAGAAGAGCAGAAGGAGGAGGAAAAAAAGCAGCAGAAGAAGAAGGAGGAGAAAAAGCAGAAGAAGAAGAAGAAAAAGGAGAAGGAGAAATGCAGAAGGAGAAGGAGGAGGAGAAGAAGAAGAAGAAGAAGGAAGAAGAAGATAGAGAAGGAGAAGAAAGAAGGAAGAAGAAGAGGAAGAAGAAGAAGAAGAAAAGAAGAATGAGGGGAAGAAGGAGAAGAAAAAGAAAGAAGAAGAAAGAAGAAGAAGGAGAAGAGGAGGGAGAAGAAGAAGAAGAAGAAGAAGAAGAAAAAGAAAAAGAAGAAGAAGGAGTAGAAGGAAAAGAAGAAAGTAAAGTAGGAGGAGGTAGAGTATAATTATGATGGAGATGAACATGGATGGACAGAAGAAGAAGAAAATGAAGAATAGGAGCGAGGTTAAGACAAAGGAAAAGGACGAGATGAAAAGAAAATAAGGAAAAGGAGGAAAAACAAAAAGGAAAACAGAGAAACGAGGAAACGAAAACATATAATAGGAAGAGAAGAGAGGGAAAAAAAGAGACGGAGGAGGAGAGAAAGAGAGAGAGAAGAAGCAAGAGGAGAAGCGTTTGTGGCAGGAGAAAAATAGAGGAAGGAGAAGAAAAATTTAAGAAAAAGTGGTAGAAAAAGAATAAGAGAATTATAAATGTGAGAAAGAATAAGAATATTAATGAGAAAAGAAGTAGAAAAAGTAGTAGTGGTAGTAGTTGAGTAGTAGGTAGAAGAAGAAGAAGGAGAGGAAGAAGAAGAAGAAGAAGAAGAAGAAGAAGAAAACATAATAATAATAATATTAATAATTAATAGATGAATAGGATGATGGAGAAGTGGGTAAGAAGAAGAATAGGAGAAAACTTCCCTCCACCCCCTAGACTTGACTTTCATTCAGCTTCCCCCCTCCCCTCAGCATGTTTGAATCTCTTTTTTTCCCGCTCCTTCATTTCCACCATCTCAATTTTCGACTGTTGTAGCGAATTCAAGCAGCAGCAGGTCTACTGCTAAGTGGATTCATTAATTTTTGGCAGCCTAATGAAATGTCAGCAGTATTTAGAGTGCCTTGAAGCATTCAAAGCAGCTAAGAGTATTCTTCAAATGAATTAGAGAATTCTGTGAATATTCTATTGAGTTGTTTATTTCAAAATATTTCTTCTCGTTAATAATATTGTTTGATGTATAAAAGCACTGATGAATTCCTTCCTACAAGACCAAGTTGAGCCTCTTTTCCCAGCTTTCCTATATTATTTTTTATAAGTGTGTGATCATCAGTGAAAAATTCTTCTTCTTCAATACTTATATACGTTCTTACTTCTATATCCCCTAATTTTTTTCTACGCATTCCAGTTCATTGTCTTAATTATAGTGAACTCCATCAACGTGAATTATATGAAATTTAAAATATATTTATTGACAACAATGAATCCTCATATATTTCACTTGATCAATAATTTTCATTGTAAAATGATGACACTTTGTAGTCCTCCTAAACGTCAACCTGTGGTATCTTCATCAGGTGCAAATTTTGATACAGTATTCTAATACAATACAATAACATTACGTACAAAAGCTTATTATTGCAGTTTAAAATATTCAAACACTACTTCTACATTCTACCAATCAAATATGATGAAATCGGAAACCTTAATCAGTCCAACATGATATAAGAGTAGGTCTTTCCTACTTAATTATTATTACGTTCAAATTTCAAATTGTATTTCACTCAAATTACTTACGAAATCTAAATACGTAAATCAGGTACAAAAGCATCCTTTAGCTGTTAAAAATTTACAAGCACTAGGCTACTTGATCTAATTGAATGTGATGAAATAAACGAAAGCCATTATAGCATTCAGCTCCTGAGTTGTTGAACATCTCATGTCAGCAGAATCTTTTCAAAATGTCCATCTTATTATTCGAACGTCGTATTTTGATTACGACTTAAGACAACATCATCAAGGTAGCATGGATAAGCGGTTGAGCAAAGAGAAGCCTTGGCCAATCCAATTTCCCTAGTAAAACATTTGCTCATCTTTGGTTTCACGTCCAGCCTCTAAACTCTATTATGATTCAGGAGTGATTGTTATTCGCTGAGATTTGTGTCAGCCGAAATTCAAAGCTCGCGTTGACTGAATCTGTTTGATATGGATCACTTGTCAAAATCAACCTCATTATAGGAATTCTCGTCAATGAACACTATCACTTTCATTAACTTAACGGTAACTTTGATGTGGGATTTTAATTGAACAAGATGGCGTCACTTAGAATCAGAGGTGGCTGAGATTGTGACTCAATTAGTGGATGGAATGATATAGGATAATTGGTGTAGAAGTTATTTGATTGACACTAATGTTTAATGAGCAACACTATACGTTCTCCGTCTATAAGTATGACTATCACTGTCACTGTATAGATAATTCGAGACCCGTTAAACCATGACTCTGTGTGATCTGAGATGTTGAAACTTTGTTTAACAATAGTTTTATCAAACAGTATTTTCATTCAATATTCGTCGTTTTAGAAATAATAGAGTCCTGGTTGATAGATATTGGAGACCATAATAGTGATAATTATTGAGCGATACCTGCCATTGCTATGTACGGTGTATGAACCGGTATTTCTATGAACCGCTCACTGTGGGAGTGGCTAGACCAATGGGAGTCGTTAACCTTGATAAGTCAGTCAACTGCCAATCAAATCGCTCGCTTGCTTGCTCGCTAGCATTGAGTGAGCTTCAATATACCGTGCAACATAGTACATATATATTCCCGTGGCGAAGCGTGGTATACTTAAACGGTCATCGCCGGGTATATGTCATATAGGAAATATACCCGGCGATGACCAGTTAAATATACCACGCTTCGCCACGGATATATTCTGCTGTTCTTTGCTTTTGTTTTAGTTTACCAGAGATTAATGATACATATATCCAATTAATTTGTGCTTGTAAAAACTTCGTGTTTTCATTCAAAACCAATAAAATAGTTTGATTTTGGGTTTCACTGTGCTAGCATACCCTGCTAGATCTAATCTGATCTAGATTCGATTACTCTCCTTCATTTCAACGAATAGTAGCCTATGTGTTACAAGAACGTATTTTGACAATGTAGATCTTTTATTCGAAAATAAATATAGGGCAGTCGGGTCTTATTTGAATGCGACCTCAATATCTCGACCAACCCTGTCATGGTTCAAAAGAATTCGCCTAGTGAAACTGAATAAATTATGACTGTAAGCTTCTTTTTTATGAGAAGTTATCGATGTTCCCTTGTGTATTGACTTCGGTAACCGGCCCACCCCTGTTCATTAAAAGAAGGATGTTATTCCTGAGCTGAAATGCTTTGTAATATCAGCTCGATGTTATTTTTGCTGTTGAGTTGGCTCTAACTTGTTGTTCTTCCACTTTGACACGTTCATTCAAAACTTTCTTGTTGGGGAAAGCAATATTGATTTCAATATAATCTCTGCCGATATCGGAGGGAACTTCGTTAAGGTTATTGAAACTTATATGAAAAAGTGTAAAGAATTATTATAGGTAAGTAACTTAACTATGAAAAAAGGAGAAGAAGGCAAAGTCACTTGAATAGAATTGGTATTTTATAATGAACTGATTTATATGAAAAAGTGTAGCGAAAAATTATAGGTATGTATAGCAGATCCCTTTTAACTTGTCAGAAAAAATATGTTTTGACCAGGAATATCACAATACTTAACCTACAAATGCTGAATCTCGCAGATTATTGAAAAGGTCTTTTAAAAAGTTATTCTTTGAAAGGTCTTCTTTAAAAAGGTCTTTTAAAGACTTTAAAGGTCTTTAAGACTTTCAAGCCTTTTGATTATTGTTTTGAAGTCACTGTTTAATTATTACCGAAACATCTGATTTTTGACAAGTTGAATGAATCGTGCTATAACTTGACTATAAAAAAAGGAGAAAAAGGCAAAGTCACCTCAATGTAATTGATATTCTTTAATGAATTGATACTATTTTGCCTTCTACTAGAAATAGTAACAAGAATTCCCGCCAATTAAGGAAGGTTCAATAGAAGAGTTGGAAAGGTTCAAGTTGAATACAATAGGAAGAAATGTTGACTGAGAAAAAGAACTTGAACTTTCGTCTTCAAAATGAATTCGTTCCTCTCTTCTTGGTCCACCCGCATTGAAAAGTCTCTCGACTGTCTGTCTGTCCGGTGCAATTAATCTCAAGAAAAAATCACCTGTCTGATGCTGGACGTTTGCAGCGTTGACTAATGATTCATGAGCTGGCGAATGATTCAATTTTCTGTGTGACTGATCAATCAGGGCTTGTGGCCAGATTTATGATTGACAAGCTGACGATAAATCATGGCGTGTTGTACTCTGCTGTAAGATGAGCGTTGTATTAAGACTGTGTGATAACGAAGAGTTTTCCCTGGTGAAGCCTGCTAATGGTAGTACAATGAATTAAATAATACTAATAAAATAGTTTCAAAGCTGAATAACGCTAAAGCTGTGGACTTTTTTATCCAATTCCATTGAATATATACCTATTTATATATTACATTTAATATATTCCATTAATATAACCTTGAACGAACATCTACTGAAGAAAATTATACTGATGTTCAATTTTATGGATATTTCTGAATTGTGTTGAATGAAATAAATACTCTATTTTATTCTATCTGATAAGGTAAGGTATCCTTTAACATCAGACTATAATTGTTCTTATGCGGCAAATTTCCATATGAAAGTCTTGTTCAGGGGTCAGCTTATAAAAGCTCGTATCATGGTCAATTTTTTTGAAAGGAATTTGATGAAAAATTTGATCTCGGACACACAGCATAATGTTATTGATAATATTGAATCTAATTTAATGGGTTGCCTTAGGCTAGGCGTACACCAATTAGTCAAAACAAGACTAGTCACGTTCAGTCACAGTAATACACATAGTTGCTTATGAAGCAGCACACACCGATGCAATCAGTGTGTGTTGCTTCATAAGCAACTATGTGAATTACTGTGACTAATCTCGTCTTGTCTTGTCTTGACTAACCGGTGTACGCCTAGCCTTACACTATACGAGGGATGACTGAAGATAATGTCAATACTTTGATATAGTCAATACTTTTTCACTTACAGCAAAATAATTTAAATAGTTGGATTACTGAAAACAAGTCTAAAAGTACTTGGAAAACTATGCAATTTTTCTTATGGATAACGGAAGAAT
Source organism: Laodelphax striatellus (assembly GCA_017141395.1). Lineage (NCBI taxonomy): Eukaryota > Metazoa > Arthropoda > Insecta > Hemiptera > Delphacidae > Laodelphax > Laodelphax striatellus. The sequence goes on from CM029539.1 coordinate 2,616,211, forward strand.
TTCATAATTTCAGTTCGGTGATTTTATTATCCTATTATTCCAAACATTCATTTGTTAGGCCTGATGTAGCTATACTGAATTGAGAATCTTCTTATTACCTTATTCATCCAGCAAATGTGGAAATACCCTAATTTTCTTGAAGAAATTTATATTTTCCTTTAAAAATGTCCAATAATATAATAATTATTGTTGCACAGTATACTGTCCCACAAATGTTGTATTTGAAGTACTATTATTGTGTTTGAAAACCTAACATTTTCTTCTGTTTTAGTAAGATTTGAAATAAGACTTAATTTTCTTTCCACTCAAATTCAAGAGAAAACGTTGCTACGATTCATATTCATCAACAATAGGATAGAAAGAATTCGAGGGTAGAATTTCACCGCCCACCTCAACCCACCTTTCTCCAACAATTCATCAACTTGACTCGTCCAAAATCAACTTAATAACCGGCGATCTAACGGATCGATCATCCTAACCTGGGTCAACAGTCTTCCACTTAACATCCAATTCTTGCCCTTGTCCTTTCGGCTTGTTTATCAGCTTCTTCATTATGAACGAAGTGCTCCGTAATACGAAGAAGCGTCGGTCTCTTGAATAAACTTCAGCCGGCTAGCAACACTAATCAATCAACCTGCATCTCAACTATCAAGGCCGCTGCTCTTGTTTTCATTGCCGAATTGGGGCTGGTCATCACTTTACTTAGGTGCTAACCACACTTTACTTAACGGAATCAACGCCTTCCCAATTTCATTAAGATGTTATCTTGCTATGTCATTATTAGCTAAGAATGTTAAATTGTTATTAGAATCTAATTTATTGCTTCTCATATTATTATCAGCGTATAGCCATGGTCTAACGAATGGATTATCTGGGTATGACTTTAAACGGTGGGAAGATCTGTAGTGTAGGTAGCTCCACCTCGGCGCATAACCAAATTTTCCCTAGATTGAAAACATGGTGAACCAAATAGGTTGAAGTTCGATGAATGTATTGCTTCTCATGAATATATTCCATTCATGAAATTGGAACATTGTGTTGAATGTCTTGTGTGATTATGCATGTTATAACAAGAAAAACGATATAATAAGGTAAAACCCTGATCAATCAATGAATAACATTGAGAAATAAAGAGACTTTATGGTTCTGCTAAACCACCAACAATGACTAATAGTATTAATAGTGTAAATAATATATCTATATAATCAATCTAAGTAATCAATCTATGTAATCTCTAATTGAATCTATCTACCCGTGAATAATATCTCTATGTTCTATTATCTATATCTCACAAAATTGAGCTTACATGCCGAGGCGAAGCGTGGTATGCTTATTTGGTCATCGCCGGGTATATTTCCTATAGGAAATTCGCCACTGCTTACATGTATTTCATTCTGTCTGTATAATTTTGGTCCTCATGTCTTTGAAACCGGTATTAGTACATTATGAATTACTTGTAGGGTGTTATGACAATAATCCTGTACTGTACATTTTTCAAGAACGAGTACTTTCATGTAATTGAATTTTCTTGCGCAATTCTACCATCAACAGTGATGTCCAATGACTACCTATGCACACAAAAACTTAATAAATAATACTTAATTATTTTCATAATTCATGAAAATTATTTTTTTATGCTGACGATTTCTTTCTAACTCCTAAGTAATCGAATCTCCTTGCGCATCCTACTATTATCACAAGTGATAAGTTGTGCATGCAACCGTGATGTGTAAACTCAATAATAATTTCCAAGTTAGCGGAACTTTGCCTGTCTGGGTGAAGGTCAAGTGGCTGCCCTATTATTGGCGAAGGGAGCTCAAGTTGTCAATGCATCGATGTCTGCAACCTCCTTGCAGAAAAGCCGCCTTCACTTGCACACGCGCACACTCACGCACGTTCCAAGTTAGCTGCTAAAGGGTCCAGAAAGGGCTTGCAAATTGGTCAATTTCAACCACGCTCTGAAGTCGATGAAGGCTGCACTTGTATTTCATCTAGTGCAGCCTTGAGTCGACACCAGTCTTAAGGGTTCTTGGACATTCTGTGTCTCTCTCTTTTAGTCCTTCTCTCTCTCTCTCTGATTCACAATCTCTCTTTCTTGGATTGAATCTCTCACAATCTCTTAGATTGAATTGTAAAGGGTTGTGTGAGAGGACCAGGAGTCCTAATTCCACCCTAATAAAGATATTCAATCAGTCAAATCTCTCTCTTACCCACAATCTTTCTCTTTCTCTTGCTCCTTCTCCTTCTCTTCTGTCGTTTGTAGCCAGAGTGGCTCCTTAATTTCTCAAACTATCATCGAATCACTCCCCACCTATATCGAGCGAAACTTGCAACTTCAATTTGGGTGTACTTAGCCCTTTCTATGTTGTCCAACTCACCTGAAAGGCCAGTGCATCCTGGGCTTGCGGCTAAAGTCTGCTACAACAATGCAACAGTCTTCGATTGCTCTGCATGTTATTTTTAAGCGATTTGAGATTATTTTGTGTGAACTTTGAAGACAGTAAAAAAGGGTGCAAGTAACCTCCAGCGGTCACCTATCACTAAAGCTGCCATATCTCAGTCAATATTGGTCCAATCTAAACAAATAAGGTTTCAATCGATTTGTAATTACATTGACAAGATTAGTCACGTTTAGTAAAAATAATTCACATAGTTGCTTATGAAGCAACACACACTGATTAGTCATTGCATCGGTGTGTGCTGCTTCATAAGCAACTATGTGAATTATTGTGACTAAACGTGACTAATCTCGTCTTGTCTTGTCTTGACTAACCGGTGTACGCCTAGCCTGAGCGTTCGCAGTTAAGCGCTTATTTCTGTTTGTACTGTAATGTACATGAGATGTTTTTGGAAAACTAGTGATTTACTGTATATGAATCTGATAAATAGAAGAAAGTAGAATCATGGAAGACTAGAGAATAAAATTATAGTAACAATATAGGACGTGGGAGCACTGATACACAATGAAAGAGACTCAACTCAACATAATAAATTTATGGAAAGTAAACTTGAATGGTACGAGATTCTGTTCCTAGCCTGCTACTCCTTCACTCGGCTCTTGTTCCAGTGACGTTCTCATCTTCCTTGTTAAAATATAATTCTGCGAACAAACTGAAAGTTTCCGGTTCACTTTTGGGCTTTTTACGAAACCTCCTTCCAGCCTATTATAGTCTTCTCCTTCATAGATGTGAAGCACAGATTTGAAAGGCAATCTTATAAGCTTGATGCTGCAGTGTTTACATTACACAACATGGGCTAAGTTTTCCTTTTAAAAGTTTCTGGGAAAGCTATTTTTCCGAAGTACTGAATTTCTTCGCCTACTGTCTCACAGATGAGGCTCATTCGTTTAGCGACATAGTCTGCAGTGAACTTCCTACCGGAAGTGTACTTTGTAAGCACTTATTGCTCTACATTTTTCGATTCTCGATTATTTATTTATGTCTTGCATCCATCGATACTGTTAATTGACACTATTTTCCATCATTGATTATCTATTGAAAGTGTGCATTTTACAGTTACAATATGATGACACTTCTCAATCAATTTTTCTTTATTGATGTTTGCATTCTATCGATATTGTTTTTTTAGAATTATATATGGATAGTCTTCGTTGAGGGTTGTTTGAATTCATTTCAAATGTTGACATAATATTTCAATCAACTATAATGCAATATCAATTTAAATTTTGTTGAATAGAAGCTATTATGTTATAACATAATAGTGAAAATAATAAGAGTATAATAATCATAATAGTATAATAGCATAAGAGTGAAAATAATGGGGCTTTCAGAGCACTCTCCAAGCTTTGTTGAAATACTGTCATAGGCACGTTTCTGGCTGAATAAGGTAGTTTTTTTAAGGATATGATGAAGGCTACTCAAAACATTTTTCAGTATGGAACATTCATTTTCGTCTTATTTTGAGTCGTATTGAGAATTGCATGTGAAAGGTTGTATTATCCTACAGTGTAGGATAATTATCCTACAACTGTTCAACAAAAATCCGTATCTATTTATCTAGCGGATGGCTTTGGTTGGTGGGGAGACCCGATGGTAGTTCCACCTCGCCGTTTATAACCTAATTCCATTAACAAAAATCCGTAAAAATACTTATCGCCATCTTGTCTGATGAAAATTTTTAATAAATCGTTTTTCTTTTTTTCAGGTGAGTTGATTTCAATGCAGATACTTCTTCAACAATGAATGTTTCATGTAAGCAAGAGCTCTCTAGGGTTTCCTCTTGGGATTTTCAGTGAGTAACTTACTGCTGTTCTCTTACTGATTCTAATTGTTGTGATATACATCTCAATGTATAGCAGGATCCATTTAACTTGTCATAAAACAGCTGATTGATGTTCGCTCGTTTACTAAAGTTAAATCAGCTGTTCTCTGACAAGTTAAATGGATACTGCTATACCTATGATTTTATGTTTTATGATTTAACGGTTTCAGATCATTGTCCTTATTCTAAAACTGATTTCAAAGTTTCATTAGCGATTTAAAAAATTTATGTGTAGCTCGTATTAATATCTTCTATATTAATAAAAGAGAGTTGGTGTCTGTACGCTCGCTTATAACTCGAGAACGGCTGAACCGATTTAGATGATTTTGGATTCGTTTGAATTTTTAAAGCACTGGTTAACATAATATGTATTAAAATATAAGAAAATCCCTTTATAATTAATAAATAATTAGTACATTAATGACCTAACCTATCAAACATTACACAGACGATCGTACGTTTGAAATTGCCGGCTACCGAAGAACGGAAAGATGATCGTGATTCAAGACCAGAAAATTAGCAGAGATATTTCAAGCTGCGGTGGCTCAGTTGATACAGCTTCGGCCTACGACCTAGATGTTGGGGGTTCGATCCCCGCCCCGAACCATTTTTTTTTGCACTAGGTTTTCTGCTCTAATTATTTTTTACGCTAGAATCATCAATTAAGAATGAGTTATCGTTCGTATAATACATGTTCTATCGTTTCAAATAATAAAATTGAAGAATAAACGAAAAAAAATAAATTAAAAAAATACAAAATAGAAGAAATTAAAAAAATAATAATTGGTGGGAAGAGGGGGTTGACATGAAGAGGGCTATGTTGGGGTGTCATTTGTGGGGGGGGAATGAATGTGGGGCATTTGGGGGTTGACATTTTTTGAGGGGTGGCATGAAAGGGGGACATTTGGGGGGGGGGGGAGAGTGCGATACGAAGTTCGCCGGGACAGCTTGTAATAAATAATAATAGGTTACACTACTCAATGATGCAGCGCTGGATACACAGTGTACAGCTTGTTCACTTTGCTACGTCACCTGGACTGGAAATGAATGACTGTCATTACTACTAATTACAGCTTTCTACCATGTTGAAAATGAATAATATTTCATCCACTTCACAATAATAAGATGGATGCATGATATTGAATAAATTCGTATACACCTTCATCGTGTAAAAAGCTCTTATGAGGTAATTCCTGTTGGCCAAGCGTGCGTACTCTTCATAGTAGATCTATCCCGTGCTGGCTCTGAGTAGGCAACCTGCTCCACACATGTCTACTCAGTATCTGAAACTACTAAATATCTATTTTAGTTACAACTAAGGCTAGGCGTACACCGGTTAGTCAAGACAACACAAGCCGAGATTAGTCACGTTCAGTCACAGTACATCACATAGTTGCTTATGAAGCAACACACACCGATTAGTCATTGCATCGGTGTGTGCTGCTTCTTAAGCAGTTATGTGAAGTACTGTGACTAAACGTGACTAATCTCGTCTTGTCTTGTTTTGACTAACCGGTGTACGCCTAGCCTTGAATATGATAGCACATAGCCCAGTCAATAAAGGTTTTTTATGGGAACTAATTAGAAAAAAGCTGAATTTTCGCCTGATGTTACATTGGTATAAGATAAGTTTGTACACAAAAGTCCCCGACCCTACCCCTCTTGCTTCCCCCCCAGCACCCCCTCAAAGTTTCAGTTTGCAAGGGTTTCGTATATCGAACGTATCTCGGCTTCCAATAGAGATATCGATTCAATCTTTTTTTCATTCTTCAGAAAATTAATTTTTCTATCATTTGTTTCATTATTATCTTACTCTAACTCTAGTAGTTCCGGAGTTATTTGAGAAAGAATGAAGAAAAATTCAGATTTTTTGCTTCTAAATTTTATACTTTTGCAAATAAAAGTTTACATGATTGTTTTACAGAAAAATGTTGAATATAAACGTTGTAGAGCATTTCATTATCTTTAATTTGAATAATCACAATCTATATTTTACTTCACATGAACGTGAGAAAAAGTCCATCAAAGTGCAATCTGCACGATCTCGAATCGCACGGCGCCTCAGCCAATGCACATATTAAACAGGTGGTTTCTTGAAAATAGTCCAGTCATTGAAGGTGAAATTTTTGCTTGCAAATGCTAATACTGTATCTTGGAAGTCCTTGATGATAGAAAATCATGATTGGTTTCAAATTGTAGATCGCGATTTCTTCTTTCATTTCCAATTGAAAATTTTTTAAATATTCATTTTACAAGACAGAAACGATTGATTCTGTAAGTCCAAAAGTTTACAACATGTTCCGTTATTTTACATTTTCGGTATTTCTTTTAATTATACAGAGAGTTTGTTTATTAGATTCTAGGCCTGTAGAAGATGAAATTTTCTACAATTTAAGCCCAAATACGTGATAATATCTTGCCTAAATCTTCATCTAGCTAGAGGCTATTTACTAAACTGTCAAATAGTGAAAAAGTTAATGAATGAATTTTTCCAATTCTTTAATTAGGTGTTACTTTCTTGTTTAAGAGTGAAGAAAAATATATATTCTCTACAACTTGATCACCATTTGTGATTTTTAACGCCAGTATCTTCCTTACAAGAAGAATTCAACTATTACCGTGCATTTCTAGAACCAAACACAACTTTTTAATTGAAACTCTTCTTATACGAAAAATAATGTAGTTAAAAATCTCGAATGCTGATCAAAATGTTGAGAATTCTCCACTCTTCGAACACTAATATAAAGTGGATATAAATATAGAATAATGTAAATGTGGAATTTGCAGCGTGCTTTAAACTATGCTGTTGTGTTCATTTTTGATGCAAGGAGAGATGACCGCATCATGTCTTTTCAAAGGAGCCTGCAATCGTTAGAGTTGAAGAAGAGAATGCAATATTTCCTGTTATGCCTTGCCTATCATCACATTGTTGAAGGCAGAAGTCTATAGTAGGCTACTTGAAAGAGACATATACTATCCTTGCACAGGTTATGTGGTTAACGAAAACTATCTAAATAATGTTTCTATTAGACAGTTTTTTATATTTTTCTGGACTATTAATCTGTATTGGGAGTTGGATTTTTCAGATAAGTTATAATACATCATTCATTTCCAAAATGGCAGACAAGACTAGGGATGATAGGAATGATAATTTGGCCAGTAAAGTGAAGCATAGGCTATTAGATTTAATTGATTTAGTTGCGGCTGAAGTTTACTATTTTGGACAATGTTATAAGAGGTTTTGTAAAACTGAACTTAATGAAAAAAATTATCGGATGTTCATCATCAACTGAATCCGATTACTCATTTCATTGAGGACGACAATAAGTGCCGGTATTCATTCGAAGAAATAATTGCTTGGTTTTGTTACAGACTTTCAAGTCTTTGATTATTTTGAAGTCAAGAATTTCAGATTCCTTTCAAGATCGGCTAGTTGTATGAGTATATAATATTCAGCAGCAAGTTACAATGGTGCGGCGGTGGCTATATTGCTCTATTTAAAGCCATAATTTCCCCAGCAAACATTAAAATAGTAGTCCCATCTATTCAAAATTCAATAGAGATGTTCTTAAATCTATTATCGTGGAATGGGGATTCGTAATACTATAGAATGATATTATGTTTTATATTTCTGTAGGCTAGGCCTATACTTTATGTATGAGAATAAGAAAAAAAAATGGTCGTCAATTTGGAAATATCTGTTGAATTATAACTTTTCTGAAAAATCCAACTCCAAATACAGATTAATAGTCCAGAGTAATATAAGAAATTGTCGGATTAGAAACATCATAGATAGTTTTTGTTAACCACATAATATTATGCCTGGATCAGTCCATCAAGCGCAGCGAGATCGTGTTTAGCGCACATTAATGGATGGATTAAGATTATAGGATGGTGATTAAATACGGGTTATTATACATCATTTTAAAGATCTTGAAAAGATCTACAAGTTTTACATGTAAACCTTCCGTAAAATATGCTTGTATAAACTTTTATTTAACAAAATGTAAATTTATGAGGCAGAAATTTCGTTTCTCCCTCACATTGTTTGGTAATAACTTTTGAATGGAACGAAATACGTTAAGTTTCCTGTGACATAATTCTAGGTAATAATGTCCTGGAGAATATGAGATCAAGTTTTATTCAATATCTTCATCGAGGGCTGAGATATACCCGATATACGAAACCCTTGCAAACCGAAACTTTGGGGGGGCATAGGGGGGGAAGCAAGAGGGGTAGGGTCGGGGACTTTTGTGTACAAACTTATCTTATACCAATGTAACATCAGGCAAAAATTCAGCTTTTTTCTAATTAGTTCCCATAAAGGACTATTATTTCCCTTCATTGACTGGGCTAACAGTAGTTTAGTACTTGGCGGTCGGCCCCTGTATGTTACACAAGCCCTTCATATCATTCACTGAATTTATACAACGAACGGAGTGATCTTTGCAATGCGCGGATGAAGGGGGTCAAGACGAGTTTACTCCTTCGGACGCTGTTTTTCAACCGATAATCATGAAACTGGTACCAAATTGTTAAGAAATATGTGCAGAATTGTTGTATAATTGGAATAGAGTTCGATTTTTCAATTTTAAAATGGCAGTATAAGTCGATGAAAATGAAGCAAATTACACCCAATCTGTTGAAGATTTTTCCTGCCGGGAAAATATCAATAAACTCATAATAATCGTATTTTTATTCATCTTCAATCTACCTGAATATTCAATATTGAATCACTTCACTCATCTTTTTGGAATTCAAACATTCAACTTCTCCCAATAGAATATTTCATGGAGGAATTGATTAATGATACAAGAATAGAATTCTGTAGAAATATCGAAGGTAAACATAATATCTAATTGGCGCTTTTCATTACGGCAATCGGCGAACGTTTGGGGAATTTCGTAGGGCAAACAGAAAAATGAATCTCCTGAAAAATGTGCAGGCCCGAGCTGGTTTTAATCCCAGATCAAGAGCTGGTCAGTAAATAATCCGCTTTCCTTAATTGATTCAAGTCCAGCAAGCCTTCAGAATCGATAGCCCGTTTCTCCAACATTTTTGATAGCCTGAGTATGCGATTCAGTCGGCAATTTCTGTTTGAACGATCCATTATTACTCTCCTGAAACGGATTCTTCTCTTCATATTCATTCTAATTGTTGTGATATACATCTCAATGTATAGCAGGATTCTTCTAAATTGTCAGAAAACACCTGATTGATGTACGCTCGTTTACTAACGTTAAATCAGCTGTTTTCTGACAAGTTAAAAGAATCCTGCTATAATAATACCCAGACTAGATAACAATCACTTGACATTGACTTATTTTAAAGGTAAACTTTCGGATGCTCATATTAGAATATTATGTAAATTCAATCATTGGAGTAAAAATATCACTCACATGTAATATTTTTGCGTAGAAGCCGACTCAGTTAAACAAACAGGTAGACAAACGGATGCTGTTATTGGAGTCTTATGTGAATTTGCACATCGAAGTGAATTTATTAATCACGTTCTGATGGTATTTTTTGTGCTGAAACCGTTATTGAAATGATACATTGAATCATCAAACACGGTTTACAGTAAACGAAGGAAATGTGATTCGTCAATATATTTAGTTTGTTCAAATCCTTAGGCTAGGCGTACACCGGTTAGTCAAGACAAGACGAGATTAGTCACGTTTAGTCACAGTACTTCACATAGTTGCTTATGAAGCAACACACACCGATTAGACATTGCATCGGTGTGTGCTGCTTCATAAGCAGCTATGTGAATTACTTTGACTAAACGTGACTAATGTCGTCTTGTCTTGTCTTGACTAACCGGTGTACGCCTAGCCTTATCTAGCAATAGGGATTCATTGAGTGTCTCCCAAGTATGTTCCCTGTAGGTTTATCTGTTTCATAAAATATTAACATAGACTAACCAATGAGGGTTGGATTATCTCTGGTATTAGTTTACTGGACATCAATAGCTCTATATGACATGCAATAGATTTCGAAATCAAGTCAGCCTGATTCCTGTTTTTTATGACTCGTAGAATCTTATGTTACGTGCGCCTAGTATAACTTTTTAAATCATTTAAAAGATTGATCATGATAATGTTCAGATGCACGTGCAACATATTTGGGAGTTGTCACAACCACAAATTCATTGTGTATAGCAGGATTATTTTAACTTGTCAGAAAACAGCTGCTTGAACGTCAGTAAACGAGCGTACATCAATCAGCTGTCTTGTGACAATTTAAAATGATCCTGCTATACTACTCGTATTTTATGACCGTCCGTCCTCTCTGCCGCACCCGTTACTATCGAGATACATTTATCTGTTAGCTGAATCTGTTAGCTCTGTTTACCAGATAATGGTTTAACAACCAAAACCGGATTCTCGATACTCTAATGAATCTGTGGTTGTGAAAAAATTTCGAGTGTGTTAATTCAATATGGATTACTACCACAATGCTACCTTCACTACTACAGAAATTGTTGCTTGTTACTAATAATTCCTATCAGACAGTAACGATGTTTCATTTATTTCGGTAATACAGTTAGTTTTTTTCCTGGAAAATTGCTATGAAAAACTTGAGTTGAATTAAATAAAGATAGTACGAGTAACGAGTAGAATGAAACGCTATAATTTCTAGAAGGAAAAAAGTGGACCGACTTTCCTTATTGCGATTGCTATGGAGGAATATTCTCTTCCAACTGAGTAAACATTTAATGATCAATTAGAGTGTTTTTTACATGAAATTCCAAAATCTGTTCTAATTCAAAATCAAGTTGATACTACTCGTTATTTGCAATCGCTTTTGGTGCTCGCAATAAGTGATTTGAGTGATATTACGCGTATCAAAATAACTCTGGAAAGATTAATATCAGCTTTGAAATTGCTCTCCACTAATAAGGGCGAAATTGAATTCTGCCTCACTGAAACTGAATGAGATTTTTTGGACAGAATTGAAAATTCGATCTAATGTCACTGAAGCCCTGTACAATATCAAACACTTTGATTCGTCGAAAAGCTATTACATTACTGAAATTGCAGTAGAAATTCATAAATCAGTCATTTAATATCAATATTTTATTGGTTGATGGATGAGGAGTCTCGTATAAACACAGCTATCAAATTCGTGTGACGTGTAATCAATATTTCAATTTTGATTTGATTGAAAAATGCGTGGACGATCAATGTAGGCTGAACAGATAGTAGGCCTATGTGCTCGTCGCTCATAATTTCCGAATCGAAAGTTATAAAAAGTATTGCCATATATCTCTTGCGTGTACAGGGATATTTTAAGGGGAAGGGTCCACTCTGAAAGATGTTATTCATCATTGTTATATAAGAAACAACGTCCACGCCCATATTAGAAGAACTGTTGATCAGTCACACGAAAATTCAACTGAAATTTTAGAATTAGAAATATAATTTCTAATAACGTATAGAAATAGAAATAGAATTAGTATAGAAATAGAAATAGAATTAACCTTATTACAGATAAAAACCATAGAATAGCTTGTAAATTACGTACAAAATATCAACCACACTATCTACATTATCAAACTAATGTATTCTAAAAGATACATAATATAAAAACAAGCCCCTCAAATTAAAATCCAATCAATGAAAATATGAAGGCATTGCAATGACGTCAGATTCTTTCTTTGGTTCTCGTTGAATAGGTTTCGTTGGATGACATCATTTCACGACGGTTAGTTTCAATTGAATTTCCCCTCAACTGGCTGTTGAATCTAATCTGAGACTGTTTAATAGATATTAGAGGTCCTGTAAGGCTATGCGTACACCAATTAAATAAGACAAGACAAAAGCAGACTCATTTACCGGAATCCTGTATTATCAGATCAAATCAATGCAGTGTTAGGCTAGGCGTACACCGGTTAGTTAAGATAAGACGAGATTAGTCACGTTTAGTCACAGTACTTCACATAGTTGCTTATGAAGCAACACACACCGATGCAATGACTAATCGGTGTGTGTTGCTTCATAAGCAACTATGTGAATTACTGTGACTAAACGTGACTAATCTCGTCTTGTCTTGTCTTGACTAACCGGTGTACGCCTAGCCTAATAAGATAGAAAGGCAGACCTACAGGATTCCTATCCTATAGGATAGGAATGTTCTGTTCAAATCTAGTGTGCGATCGTCTTCTTGTCTGCAAGACTCTTATAAGACTTATTAAGACTCTTAAGGGTTATTCATTCTACTTTCTACTGTATTCTATTCATATCTTGTTTGTGGCTGTCTTCTTCTTCTTTTACAGCATTTCTATTCATGTTTAACTGACATTTTCCTACTACTTTTATACTACAAATTTTAATTCTCCTACTACATTTTTATACTACTTCTATTCATGCCATTCTATTCATGTCTGGTGTGTGGCTGTCTTCTTCCTGTTTTATAGGGTTTTTTATGGATTAGAATAGGCACCTGAAGCTTGGCAACAAAGGAATGTACGTAAAGTATAGAGAAGTAAATTTCTATGAATTCCATCTCTATGTAGGTAATAAGAGAACGCATTTTTCTCATTTGATAGGCGCCATTCTAAAAACATCCTACTATAACACGCTATGTATTTCGAAAACAGTAATATCAAAGACAATTTAACGATAAGTAGTTAACTAAAGTAGTTTAACTAAATAGTTAACTATCTGAAGTAGTTAATTTGTCTGGTAATATAGACAGTGGATATGTCACACTCAGGCCTTGATGATGGGATTGAAGATGTCATACCATCAGTAGTATCGGAAATCCGTGTGAACTGACCTCTGCCAAGACAAGCTGGCGTGATGTATTGATAGTGACGGGTGGGGGAGGGGGGTTTGAACCCTCTCCTCCCCCCCCCCCCTAATGGCTCAATCTGAGCTGTCTGTTGGTCTGCCAATTAATCGCTTCATATCAACGTTAACAGGATCACGTTCTCATTAAGACGCTTCCCTTAGGGGTGGGGGTGATTTTCCCCACCTATCAGGGGGGAGGGGGGAGAAGAAGACCTGCAGAGAAGATCCCCCTCCCCACCAATCATTACCTCTATCGTCGTGATTGGTCTTTTTTCGCAAACAACAAACGAGTTCATTGTAGCATTCTGACTCTTGTCGAGCCGATTATAAATGTGACAAATTGATACAGATGTCTAGGTTTTGGCCAATTATTGTAGAAACGACGTGATTTGCGTAAGGTTCAACCGTTGCGATTGTATTTTATACATCAAGCTATGGAGCAGTTTTCGAATGGCTGCTTTTGAGGGTGATCTGTAACCTTTATTTACGATTCACTTTTCCCAGTCGTAAAACATGAAGTTTCAAAATAATATTGATTCGGAAATTGTTTCTTATTGACTATCATGACTATTTTCACTATGATTTGAGCTGATAGATTTTGTAATCTACACGAATAAAGTCATAATCAAGTCTTACAGTATTGATCCCCATTCACTACCGACATGCTGTCATGTTATTTTAATTCGTGCGAATATATACTCAGTAGACAAATTATGTTTCTTGAGTTACTTCATGTCGATAGTGAAATGAAACCATTAGTGCATATATCGCAGTTCGAAGTGGGTTAGAAAATAATAGACCCATGCCCACTACTCACGCACAAGCCTAAGGTGGGCATCACCTTCAGAAAAGAACTGAAAATTGAGAACAAATGAAAGATGAAGTGCAGGATAAAAACAAGCAGATCGACTGTATTATTGGCTAATAATTTTTCAAGACAAGTCAGTGAAACAGTTCGAAACATGATTTGATATTCGAGATAGTCAGTTATAAGAAAGGCCTTCAATTGAGTTCACTCGTCAGGCTTTATCCGTTTGGAAATCTCAATGAAACTGTACGCGTAATAACAAGCCGAAGGCAACTTAGTTTCCCTTGCATCGTAAAAAGTAATACTCTCCTCGTGTCTACAAGTCCTCTCGGACTAAGTTCGCAATCTTACTCGCCGTTAAGTCCCCGTTAAGTCCCTTCATAGCACGCGCAAACACACACTTCAGTGTCTTCCAATCGATCATCCCTGTCAGCCATATTGAATGTGTCATTGCGTCTCAGCAGCGAATCTCTTCAAAGATACATCATGTTATCAATCATGTCTGTCTCATATTGGCTGGTATCTCCCTGTCGTATCAGTCATCCAGCGTTATCTCTTCTTGAGCAAGTAACAAAATTATTGTTTTCTCCAAGGTATACCACGCTTCGCCACTAATTGTACATTGTTTAGTACATTACATTGGTTGTTTTACAAACCGCAATACGTAATCGGAGTTTCCATTACAGAAACTGTCACCGTTTGAGATAAAAGCAACTGAACCAAAAATTATAGTTTTCATTTTTCTACATTATCACTGAGCCTAGTAAGTAGGAATACAGTTCAGCTAATAACTAAAACTATTAAGAAGGTTTCAAGAGAGTAGATAAAAAGATCTTTCCTAAGTTTCCTTCAAATCATTTTCTATATATCATATTCATTCCACATGGTATCATCATTATTCATTTCACATACTATTCATTCTTCCTATTAATTCAATACCAGTTCTTTCTTCCCACTCTAAAATAATTAAGCCCCGAGATCACACATCTAGTAGAAGTACCAGCATCTTCTGGTGAAATGCCACAAAATAATCGCCTTAAACTTTCCCCACAAATTTTCATACAAGTGACAAGCACCAAGAAAACTCTGAAATAAAACTGCTGTAAGAACGCGTACTGCGGTGTTTCCGAAATGGAGGGGTGGTGTATATAGTTATAATAGTGGTGTATATAATTATAGGAGTTGTGTATGTTAGTAATACAATACAAACTTTGCCACTGCAGACTCTTGCGAGAATGATTTTGCACTGCAATAATAATTCATCATCAGAGAGCAATGTAGCAGCCAATTTTCTTTCTCATTATTCAACGGCAATAAGCTGACAGCCACGGATGCTGCTGCTCTCTACTCGACAACATTACTCTTCATTTGTGAAGGTCATGGCGGCAAATCAGAAATTTAGAAGAGGACTTTTGAAACACTCTGTGTTGACATTTGAAAGGGAAAGTTGCAATTGGAAAAGTCGGTGCGGAAAAGTTGGAAAAAGGCGAAAGGATTGTTGAAACTGTGAGATGTGACAGAAGTTTTAATATAGCAGGATTCTTTTAACTTGTCAAAAAACACCTGATTTAAAACGTTAGTAAACGAGCGTACACCAATCAGCTGTTTTCTGACAATTTGAAAGAATCCTGCTATATATAATCCGCTTTTTTGAAATTGGGGTTCACCTGTCATGGAAATGAGTTCTTGTAATTGTATTCGAGAAGTTTGTATGTGGGTAAGGTATATTAATGAATATTCATTAAACGTTTTTGGGGTTTACTTGTCTTGGAAGTAGTTCATGAAATTGTATTTTGGATTGGAAATACGAGTAGTTTATGTTCATGTTTTAGATTCGTTTACATTATAGAATAGTTGATAGATCATGTTTTTAGAATAGGTATTTTTAGGATGACATCCGGCGAATGACATGTTGTTTAACGATTACATAGCACATTTACTAATCAACCAAATAGATGAACTACAGTGACTCTATAGTCACTGTAAGATGACCCAGCAGTTGCTGCCATCTGCTCGGTAAAATTCAGAACTAAGATCAGGTGATAGGAGGCGTGTCAGTAGGCGTGGCTTACAACTAGTTTAGTCTTGACAAATTTGTAGCTGTCCTGTCGTCTTTTCATGGTCTTTCAAATCAATGCTTTTCTCACTCATTTAGTTGAATCAAAATTATTCACTGTACTTTCGTTCAGTTTTCAATTCGATAGCTTCCTTATAAATAGTATCAATTAATAATTAAATTGTAAATTGGAAATTTGAATGGTTAAAATTCCGCCATTCTGTGGAATACTGTATCCGCCATTCCATTTATAGCTGACGACTTCGACCAATAAGGAACAAGTATTTCCACCAATCGCAGAATAGTTGTTCACTTCTTGCTTATCTGAGCTTACTTACTTCTATGGAGGTCAATTTCTCACTTTATTATCTGATTGATCGAAGTCAATTCCAGCTCATGAAAGAGTGCCAAAAAAATCATTGATTAAAAACCTTACCAGTCAAAGGAATTATTCACATTCATCATTCAAGATACTCAAAAACTATTTTTGAGCATGACCACTTATACAATTTTAAATCCTTGCTTATATCCTTCTAAACTGTGCTTAAAGATTGGAGGCAGAGCTAGCTTGACATCACTTGTTACCATAAATAACACCTTAAATAACTTGTTATCCGCTAGGCTCCATCTAAGAAAATCCTACTTTATCAGAAATCTGATCAGAAAATCAGTTAACTCTACTTCACCACCATAACTTCGTCCTCATGACTAAAGACAGCCTATCTAAATATTTTCATTCAAATTTTATTTTATCTGTCAATCTCAAACTGCAGTATTGAGAATCCTGTATTCAACAGGAAACTAAGCATAAACTTGGGTTCACTATCCATTCCCAGTATTTCCCTCCAGCTAAATCAACTGTACCTTGCCTCAAGCATTTCAAATGTCACTGAACAAACTGAGTAGAGATAATACAAAAATCATCGCTCATTCCAAGCTTACCTCGCCTCTCAGGTCCACAGTTTTTGTTCTTGATAATTTCTAAGCACCTGTCATCCACCATTGCTCCGTTGTGTGGGTGTGTATGTGTGTTTACTTCTTCCTCCCCTCTTTCTGTCATCTCCTGTTTAGATTCTTCCTGGTGAGTTTCCTTTGTTTTCTGTCTCTCCCTATTTTCTGTCCGCTTCACTATTTGTTTCCATTCTGGAGTGTTCTCTCTATTCTCTGTCCTTCTATCTCGCTATGTCTGTTTCTGTATTCGTTTTAATTCTAGAGTGTACTCTTTATTCTCACTCTCTCTCCTTCTTCACTCTTCATCTCTTCCTGTCTGCTTCTCTATTTGTTTATTTTCAGTCTCTCCTCATTTTCTATCTCTGTTCTTTTTTTTTAGTTTCATTGTTATGTATGTGTGTCCTACGTGTTCTATATTTCTCTTCTTCTTCTTCTTCTTCTTCTTCTTCTTCTTCTTCCTTCTTCTTCTTCTTCTTCTTCTTCTTCTTCTTTTCTTCTTCTTCTTCTTCTTCTTCTTTTCTTCTTCTTCTTCTTCTTTTCTTCTTCTTCTTCTTCTTCTTCTTCTTTTCTTCTTTTCTTTTTCTTCTTTTCTTCTTCTTCTTCTTCTTCTTCTTCTTTTCTTCTTCTTCTTCTTCTTCTTCTTCTCCTACTTCTTTCTTCTTCCATCTCTCTAACTTCTGTCTTCTGCTTTTCCCTTTCCAATCATTTCTATTTCAACTCCCTGTTCTGAAGTTTCCTTCCCAGGTTTATGATTGTGCCTTCTCACCATAGAACAAAGAAGAGAGATGCTTCTCTTTCACTGTTCTAAATTCTCTGTCTCGTTTTCGCTCCAGTTCTGGAGACAGTGTTTGTCAGGGATTAAAACAATTTACCGTTTCTCTTTTCAAAGTAAAAGTGCTGAAATTAATGGAGATTAACGCGAAATAAACGCGGCTCCATCAGGCAT
The DNA here is from genome assembly GCA_017141395.1 of Laodelphax striatellus. Taxonomy (NCBI): domain Eukaryota; kingdom Metazoa; phylum Arthropoda; class Insecta; order Hemiptera; family Delphacidae; genus Laodelphax; species Laodelphax striatellus. Next base: position 2,634,048 of record CM029539.1, read on the forward strand.
GAGTTTCTGTGACATTTTCAATTGTGTATAATGTCGCCGACGGCAGCTCAAAAAGAACGATGCCATGGTGTTGGTATTACTGTCAGGTATCTTAATCCATCTCCACTTATTATTGCTTGACGTGCGTTCTTTGTGTAATTCGATAGATTGTAATTAAATTTTAATGTGCTATTAAAAGTGGTAAAATTACTCGATAGAGATGACATTTAAAAATGTTCCAATTTGTTCCAGAATCTAATCACTTTGTATATATATGTATTCTGAACATTGAAAACTCAATACAACAAAAGGCTACTTGAATTATTGCTGTGGTGTATTCTACTTAACATAGATTTCAACTGTTTCTTGAATTGGAAAAAGGAAAGTTTTGTGTGTGAGTCAGTTGGATCTTTCATTAAGTATTATTTGAACATTTCTGAATGAATTGATAAATTCCTTTAAAAATTATGAACGGAATTGATTGAATTAGTATGATAATCTCTGAATTATTAATTTGAACTCATCATTATGATAACTTGCAATCTTCTTTGTGAATAGTACTCGTACAAATACATTCTTTGGATCTTATAGCTAGTCATTTGTCATGTCTTTTGGCTCATCTCCAACTGGAGCCAAGTTAGGCTAGGCGTACACCGGTTAGTCAAGACAAGACAAGACTAGTTGGTTATGAAGCAACACACGCCGATTAGCCATTGCATCGGTGTGTGCTGCTTCATAAGCAACTATGTGAATTACTGTGACTAAACGTGACTAATCTCGTCTTGTCTTGTCTTGACTAACCGGTATACGCCTAGCCTAATCAATCATTAGATAACGCTTATAAATTGAGGGGTAAATTTGATAAAAATTAATATGGATCCAGATTACATGTCACAGTTTCATTTATTTTAACTATTAATTTCAAATCCAACTATTTGACAATTTCATTAATTATTGATATAATTTATTGGTAAGCCTATAGTTTAGAAATTCGAACAAATAAACTGTTAAGGTTTTTTGTTTCGAATAATTTTCATTTTTATGTCGATTTTTTGATGTCTTTACAATTTGATAATGTTGTTAAGTAGTATGCATCTCATTTGTATCGAGTTTAAAGAGTATAAGAGTATTAGAGTTTTATACACATTAATTGATAATAAATTGATGTAAGACCATGTGGAAGATAGGGATAAAGCATGTGTAGTTTCGAGCTTCCAGTGTGAATGGAGTGAGTATTTTAGAATGGCGGTTTTTTAGGGAGGAAGATTCAGCATGGAATCCTGTCTTTCACTTGACATTCCAATCGTTTTGTCCCCCTCTGCCCCCCCCCCCCCGCGGGCGAGCTTCGTGCGAGAAAAATGGAAAACTGCCCGAGGTGATTTTTCCTGCCGTTGTCGGTTTGTAGAAAAGCGGACCGATTAAAAGCATTTCCATGTGCCTCGATTTTTTCTCGCTTTCCTCCTAATTTATTCCCGCTTTTCTCGTTTTTCATCCGTTGTCTGACTACTATTTTCTCTCCACTTTCCGCTAAAATGCTCCCTATTAATTGATAGCTGACGAGAGCGGGAAAAAGTGGATATGAAATGTAATTGAATCTGACTAGTATGAGTGTAGCCTATCTCATGAGAATAATATTGCAATTGTGCTTTGTAAGCTACAAAATGGTGATAGTTATTGAGAGGTTTAACGTGTTTTTAGCGGAAGACAGTAATAATAATCAATGAGCAACAATTGAATGATTTTATTTAGGATTTTTTAGAAGTTTATTGGCCAATTCCACGAAAATCCTATTGATTTTAACTACTTTAAAATGTCGTCATTGCATTCACATCAGATTTGTTCATTGATTCTCGTTGTATTGGTTATGTTGGATGGCATCATTCTATATGGTAATTAAATTCATTTGTATTTTTCGTAACTGTTCGTTTTCATTAAAATTGAAATTTTCGCTTACCAAATTGTTAATTTTTATATCAAAAAATGAAATTTTGGTAATTGGAGTTTACTCAATATAGAATTTTGTGATAATGATAACTATTGTACCATCAATAACCATATCTCAACCTTATGGTGATGAACATTCTTCAAATTGGCAATTTCATAATACAAACTAAGTTATTGGATAAGAAAGATTTTATTGAAAATTAATTATGATGAATTATTGATTTGAAAACTAAAATGAACTATATAGTTTTGATGTTTATCTCTACTTTCGCTAGAATCATTAGTCACGTTTAGTCACAGTACTTCACATAGGTGCTTATGAAGCAACACACATCGATTAGTCAGGTGTGTGCTACTTCACAAGCAACTATGTGAATTACTGTGTCTAATCTCGTCTTGTCTTGTCTTTGTCTTCACTAACCGGTGTACGCCTAGCCTTAGGGTTTCATAGAACACATCCATACTTTATTTCTCTCATTCTCATTGTCGGTAGTTTTTAATCAAACTCAATACTCAATAAACGTTTTTATCGAATTATTGAGAATAAGTCATAAATCAATAACTAAAGTAAACATCATAGATTTGCTGTTCATCTTGATTCCCGCTGGAATCAATTCGGTTTTCATAGAGCACATTCAAACTTAATTTTCCGCTGAATGTAATTTTTGAATTGAATCTAATACTGCAATTTTTAATCGAATAAAATGCTCGGAATTGATAAGTTACTGTGATCAATAGTTTCCAATTCAAAATACATGTCAATCATCAGCTACCCTTGGCATTAACCTAACCTTTGTGTGTCATTTCCATGGAAACTGTCCTTAAAAACACACGTAACGTGTAACCGACGTTAACTAGCATTGCGTGTATCGTCTGCTGCGTTATTCATGATTTCAAAATAATCGCTATTGACTTTCCGAATATCATATCTTTTGTCTGTCCTTCCATCAATCTATCTTTTGAAGCTACAGTTATTAAAGTCCTTTGTATTGAATCAGGACGATGAAGTTATCTACTCTTCGACAATAAATATCATGTTTCGATAAAAATTGAAGAAAGTGATGAAAGTCATTTGTTAGTCCTTTCATTAATTTTTCTTAATATGGAGCTAAAGCTATTACGAGTAAAAAACAGCGAATTATTAGAAAATGAAGACAAAAAAGGAAAATGAAGATACTGTCTCATCAACAATAAATATGATTTAGATTAGAATTATGGAGTAAACAAATTTATTTCAAAATAATTGCTATTAAAATAACACAATGAAATTTATGACATGACAATAAATTTTATGTTTAAATTTAGTGTTGGTCAAGTTGTGAATAAAGTCCTCTGACATTCCTTCCAATTTCTCTTTGGAGGCAAGAGGTATTCCAAGTTCCATATGACAATATTAAGGTGCTTAAAGTTATTGTTGAATGATTTTTACATTGATATGACAATGAATGTTGATCAAAATTATTAAACAGAAAAAGTCCTTGAACAAACAGTTAAATAGAAGAGTAAAATTGTAGAAATAGTGAGAGTTAAATAAAAGTAGAAGGTCAGAGATCAATGAAGTTCGTTTCTATATTCAGGAATCATTAAATTCTTCTAATTTTTTTCTGACAGTGTAATAGAACATTTACATGACAAGGAAAAAGGAAAAACGTTATTCACTTATTCATTACTTATTCCTTATCCATTAATCAGTATCAACTTGATCCGATCCAAATCTTAAAAAGAATTATAGCCCTCCAAAAATTTGTGAAGAACGTAAATAGAAAAGGGAGTTCAGAGATCAATGAAATTGGTTTATACTATATTCGATAACCATTCAATCGTCTCTCTTTTTTCTGACAATTCTATTATGTTTTAGGAAGCAATTCCCAAATCTCTCACACCCAAACACACGCTAGCCGAGCGTACACAAAGGAGGCGCGAACTCAATTTCTCGAGGAAAAAGGAGAATTTCAATCAATTATTTCGCCCGGTCTGGTTTTATTTTTTCTAATTTCTCATCCCTTCCATTGCAGTGCATCGATTTCGTTTTCACAGTGACTGGTCGCATAATAGCTTAACCCGGCGTCAATTCATTGAGCCACTCTATTCAGAGCTCAGTTATTCACTTTTAACTGACGTAAAAAAGTCTGGCGACATTTATCAGTAATTTGATGGGGACTTTTCGGTGTGAATGCGTCCATTCATGGGACTCGATGGGGGTTGTGGTCATCTATAGTTGCTTTGAAGCAACCCGTTAATTTATTTTACCCTGCTGGCGTACGAAGAAAAATATTTTATTGAGTTTCAGTTTTCATGCCGAAATTGGAATGTAGCTTGGGCCGACCGTACATGTTACGGTATACAACAGAAATATACCTGTGGAGTTGGATCTTATGATCGTCTTCTTAATACAGATAAGCATTTGTATTCAAACAAATAAGGATGCATGAGTTGAATGGATGAATTCAACTTATTGTCTTCTCCAGCATTTTCTTCTCCACAAACCATGCAAAAGTTCAGAATTCAAGCGAAAATTGTAGAACTAGTCACAACATTTTTAAATCTTCATCTTACCTTTATTTTTTCTAATTTTTTATCTTCACCTCAACCTTGAAATCTTTGGATTGGAAAAATCCACTAAGAAAGTCGATTAAAAGTACGACATTGATTCTTTCACAAACCACTCCTTCAAAGCCTCAATAGTTGAGGAAATATCGTTTTCCTGATTCAGTGGTGATGTTGTTGATGATGATGGATGATGATGTTGATGATGATGATGATGATGATGATGATGATGATGATGATGATGATGATGATGATGATGATGATGATGATGATGATGATGATGATGATTTCATTCGTCACCACAAACGGTGGCCGTGGCGAAGTGAAAATAATTCCGGATATTAAGCAGGCAGTGGCAGCGGCAGCAGCCTTGGTCCTTGCAACAAACTGAATCAACAGGTTTGCCTGGCACCTCCTAGCCCCTTATAGTCGAGTTGCAACTCACTCCTGCTAGCTGCTCAACGCTTCTATTTCCTTTCAGTAAATTGTGTTTTGGGTTCGAATCACGGTCCAAGAATCACCAATTAGAAGGCAGGTTTCTATTTAGAGTGCGTTCACGTTTGCTAAGGATCTTGGACTTACAAGGATTTATTATCTCGTCACACCTATTTAATTATTATTTACAATAGATAATTATGACTTTACCGCTTCATGATTATTATTATTATTATGAAGTGTATTAAAACAGTCATCCATTATGTGTACTGTCCACCGCTGGTAACTTGACTTCTGAAGTATGAAGAGGAGACGGGAGATAAGATAACGCCTGGCGCCAGGCATTCGATGTTTATTTAATGACTCGGTAGTGTGACAACAAACCCTGCTTTTCATTTTTCTGCTATATTTATTGGCGATGGCAAATATACCATTAATAGGGTTTGTATCCTCACTGCCTTGTTTTCTAATGCCTTACGTCACGTCGCATTCCTATCAGAAGTCATCAGTTACCAGCGGTGGACAGTTAGTAGTCATAATATTGTTAACGAAATGAAATCTTAGCTGTAATGATTTTTAATAACAATAAGTCATTTCCTGTCCAGAGGCCTGTTTCATAAAGTTCAGCAAATGTTTCGTTAGACAGGAAAATGTCGAACTCACTGAAAAGACAGATAAGATTTAGTAAACGTAGACTTCCGCAACAAGCGACCGAGACAGGAGACAGAGACAGGCGACAAATAGGCGAGACCGATTGTGGTGTCTCCATGACAACTCTTAATGCAATTCAATCAAGTTCATTCCGCAGACCGAGACAGAGACGAAATTTTTTTTTCTTTTTTTTTTCATCAAAGATAGATTGCTATCTAGTCTTGAGACTAATGAGCAACTTTTTTCTAACCTAAATTACTAAGCACTTTTTACAAGAGTAGTCCTCCTTAGGCTCTCTTATTCAAATTAATTCAATTAAATCTAAGTACACTACTGATGACGGTACTACATAGCTCGGTTTCATTCATTCACACCACTGCTCTGCTTTTTCACTGGACACAAGACACTTGAATCAAGCACTACACTAGTTCAAATGGCTTCTTCCTTTTGAGCCTCCTCACCAATCCTTCATGGTCTAGTAGCTGGATTGCTTCGACGTTCTGGTGTTGGTGGAGTCGGGCCTCGTGTATCTCTGCATGCCTCTGGATTTCGGTGGATACCAGGTCAACTTGCAGGTCTCTATGCAGATCGCTGTTCCTCACGTACCAAGGAGCATCAACAATGTTTCTCAGCACCTTGTTTTGGAAACGTTGTATGACTTTGATGTTACTCTCTTTGGTACACCCCCAGAGTTGTATACCATATGTCCATACAGGCTTAAGTATCTGTTTGTACAGCAGTACTTTGTTTGGAATTGAAAGGGTGGAGTTTCTTCCAATCAGCCAGTAAAGCTTCTTGTATCTTATTCCAAGCTCCTCTCTTCTTCTTGACATGAGCCTTCCAGCGAAGCTTTGCATCCAAGGTCATCCCCAAGTACTTGGCATCATTAGCATATGGTACAACCTGATTATTGATGGTAATTGGTATTGGTCCAGCCCTCTTATTGGTGAAATTGATGTGAACAGATTTTGCTTCATTCAATTTGATCTTCCACTTTACCGTCCAATCTTGAATTTTTCTGAGAGATCTTTGAAGTTTTGCTGTTGCACTATTGATGTTGCTATCTACAGCTAATATTGCTGTGTCATCCGCAAATGTTGCTATTGTATTATTTTCTAGACAAGGGAGATCACTTGTAAATAGAAGGTAGAGAATCGGGCCCAAAACACTTCCCTGAGGAACTCCTGCCTTTATTTCATTGAGTCCAGAATATGCATCTTCATGTTTAACTCTGAAGTAGCGTCCTGTTAAATATGAATGCAAAATGTCTGTAAACTGCTTGGGGAGTAACCTTTTCAGCTTATAAATTAGCCCCTCATGCCAGACTTTATCAAAAGCTTGACTCACATCCAGAAAAGCTGCAGAACAAACTTTTTTTCTTCTAAGGATTTTTCTATTACATTTACTATCCTGTGCACCTGATCAATTGTTGAATGTTTTTTTCTAAAACCGAATTGATGATCTGGAATCAATTTTTTTCTTTCAATTATAGGTGTCAACCTCTTTAATAATATTCTTTCAAATAGTTTAGACATTACTGGAAGCAATGATATTGGCCGGTATGATGAGATGTCATGTTGTTGTTTTCCAGGCTTTGGGATCATAATTACCTCTGCTACTTTCCACATGCTTGGTACATATCTGAGTCTAAAAACAGCATTTATAATATTAGTCAACTTTACTATTGCTTTCCTTGGTAGATTCTTCAATACTATCCCTGTTATCAGGTCAAATCCTGGTGCTTTCTTCGTGTTTAGTTCTTTTATTTCCTTTTTAACTTCCTCTAGTGATACATGCGTGAACTCTTGATTCTCCTGAGTAACATCTTCTTCATTTTCTAGCTGGTCGTGATTGTGTGGTTGAAAAGTGATAACCAGATGATCAGCAAATGTTTGAGCCTTTTCTGCATTGTCTCTAGCCCAAGAACCATCCTGTTTTCTGATTGGTGATGCATGCTGAATGGGTTTCTTCAATTTCCTGGCTGCCTTCCAGAGTGAATAGTCGGTGCTCTCATCTCCTGTTAAATTCATCAGATAATGATTTATTGATTCATTCTTAATTAATTGGATTTCTTCTGAGCTGTTGAGTTAGATGATTTAGTTGCCTTTTATCTTCTGAAGATCTTGATTGTTGCCATTTCTTCCTAGCTCTTCTCTTCTCAACAATCATTTCCCGTACTTCTGCTGGGTAGTTATTTCCTCTAGTTCTTCTTCTTAATTGTGGGGTACTTGACCAGGCTGCTTGTTGCAAGTCAATGACAAATTTTTCCAGTTCTTCATCAACCTGCTCCTTGCTTCTCAATGGTACATCAAGGATTACTTTTTCTTCTAGCATCTGTTGAAAGTATGCCCAGTCAGTATGAGTATTAACAAGCTCTGGACGTTCACTTTGTTTCTGTATGATAGTTTCACTCAGCTGTAGAAGAATTGGAGAGTGATCAGAATCAAGATCGAAACATTCCTCAATACTCAAATAGTTGAAACCCACATTTTTAATCAAGAAAAAATCTATAAGGTCTGGAATTTTTCGTGTATCTGAAGGCCAGTAAGTTGGTTTTCCGGTGGAAATAGCCTCACATCTATAATCCCTAATCGCTTTATAGAGCTCTCTTCCTTTGGGTGTTGTCAAACGTGAACCCCAACAACTGTTTTTTGCATTAAAATCACCTCCAAGAATGAATTTAGTACCTAATGTTTCAAATAGAGCTATATATTCTTCTTTTCGGATAGAATGCCTAGGTGGGCAGTAGATAGCAGCCACAATTAACTTATAACTCCTTGTTTGAACAGCTACACTCGATAATTGTACTCTCTCAGTTTCATATTTCATTTCTTCATGGTGTTGGATACAATCCTTGATAATAACAGCACTTCCACCTCGCGCCCTATTACTGGGATGTATAGCATGGTAAGTCTTATATCCTCTAATTTTCATATAAGACTGTTTAGTGAAATGAGTTTCAGAAACTAAACAAATATCTATATTTTGTATACTTAAAACTGCTTCTAGTTCTTGTTGTCGAGTGAGGAGTCCATTACAATTCCATTCAATTATTCTAAGAGCGTTATTTGTCATTACAGCTTAGAAGGTTTATTTTTTTCCAGCTTCTCAAAACGATTTTGAAGATTGGAAATAATCTTTTCTTGATTATCTAGCTTTTGAAGAATGAGTTTCAACACCTGATTGATATCTCCTTCTACATTCTCAAGTTGGCGGCTATTTAAATGAGAACTATGATTGCCAACAACAGTTTGTGCATATGTTTTTTTACTTAAAGTAGGCATGCTAATTTCAATCTGCTTTGTATTTTTATTTTTCAAGGAGATTACCTGCTTGGTATTTTTTCCATCCTGTTTTGTAATTGGAATCTGACTAACTGGGCTTTTACGAGAGTTTGTCTTATTTTTTTGGGTTGCATTTCGGATTTTCTGCAGTTCAATAGCCACAGTGCACCCTCGGTAACTCGCTGGGTGAGCCTCTCCACAATGAACACATTTCGGTGTAGCATCGTTGGGTTTTTTGCAATCATTTGTTGAATGCTTTCCCGCACATTTCACACATCTTGGTTCCATATTGCAGTACTTTTGAGTGTGTCCGTATGCCTGGCATCGCTTACATTGTGCTATCAGCTTTGCCTTCTTTATTGTTTCGACTTCCACTTTACATCCGAGGACAGTCTTCAATTCAAATATTTTTTTAACATCTTCCTCGCAGCTGAAAGATATCAAGAACATGTCCAGTGGTTCTTTTGTCTTCCATTTCAGTTTATTCACCACCTCCAGGACCTTGTAGCCTTGATTCTTCAAATCATCAGTTATGGACTCTGGACTGCATGAATGATGTAGCTTCTTTATCATTACTCTAATAGGTCGAGACTGTTTATTCTCGTAAGAATGCCATTTGTAGCCAGCATCAACCAATTTCCTTGTGACATTCCTTTACGTATCCACATCTAGAACGTTGATTTTGAATGTTTCATTGCTAACTAGCTTGATTCTAACTTTTTCAGCTGCCGACACACTATTCAAATCTCTCAATAGGGAGTTTAAATTGTTTACACCATCCACGATGATAGGCTGAGGGTGCACTACTTTATTCTTCTTCTCCATGGCATCCTGATTTGCATTGGTTGTTGGCTTGTTCTTTGTTAGTAGAGGGGTGAAAGTGACGTATCCATTTTCTTTTCTTTGTGTTTCTGGACTTCACACGTATCCACTCAGTCTCCTTGGCTAACTCTTCTTCATCTGTTGAAAATGTTTATTTTATTTTCATTCTCCTTATGAAGATTATCTCCAACTGGAATACGAGGCTGCTTTCTATTCTCCTCCTTGTTCTCAAGAAGAGAGATTCTCTGGTTTAGCTGCTCCAGTTGCTTTTCAAGTTCTTGATTCTTGAGTTGAGTTATCCCACATTTGTCTTCAGCTTCCTTCCAACTATTATACAATATTTGCTCGGTTGCTGTTTTCAAATGATTTGGATCGATAACCTTTTCAGGCGTTGATTCCCTCGTAGGATGACCGATGTTTACACTGCCGGTTTCCATTTCTTCTTCATTCACTCTTTCTTCTTCTTCAAACTCCGGAATCAAAAATTTCGATGGTTTGACGAATGACATTTCTATTGTTTAGAAACTATTTTCTATTGAATGAAAAATGTTTATTTGGCACTATGCACACCGCGCGATTGTGCCGCGGCCATTGACCGGCTGAACAACACAGCGTCGCTGCCGGACGCTCGCACGCACACACACCCGCACGATCACTCTCGTTCGCGATATTCCGCTGACGCGAATCTATTCAAGTGAATTTTCACTGACTCAACTATTTTCACTACTACTACACTACCACTACTCTATCACTAAAATGCTCTAGACATGCTACCTCTTCGACGTCTAAACGCTGACTAATGAGAGACGAAATGTGATTGTCGCCTGTCTCTGTCTCAGGCTGCGGAATGACTTTGATTGAATAGCAGTCATGGAGACACCACAATCGGTCTCGCCAATTTGTCGCTTGTCTCTGTCTGTTCGGTGTGAGTTCGTCGTTTCCCTGTTTTACAAGATTTCTTAACTTGATGAAAAAGTCCCCAGATGCTATAGAAAAGTGAACAAACTATACACTTCTGAACATATCATTCTCGATTAGTTCAATCGTAGACGAATGGATTCTTTTCGAAACTTTTGTCTATTAGGCTAGGCGTACACCAGTTAGTCAAGACGAGATTAGTCACGTTTAGTCACAGTACTTCACATAATTGCTTATGAAGCAGCACACACCTATTAGTCATTGCATCGGCGTGTGCTGCTTCATAAGCAGCTATGTGAATTAATGTGACTAAATGTGACTAGTTTCGTCTTGTCTTGACTAACTGGTGTGCGCCCAGCCTAAGGGTTTTTGTCCATTTGTCTATATAGTGTAATGTTTTTGTCATGTGTTAGCTTGGTTCCGGCGTCATCTGGAAAAATCCCACTATACGTTGGCGGAACTTCAGTTTTTCTAATCACCCTTAATCCGTGCATAACGCTAATGGAAGACATACAACTGATAATTATTCTACATTGATTAAATTTGAAAAAACTGGATGACTTTTTCTGCTGGAGATTATCTATTTACGAAGTGTAATGGGGTTTCGCTCGTATACACTACTCATACTCTGAAACTTTTGTCTTCTTTTCACATATTCCTACACTCTACTCGTACATCCTATTTACATGCTCGTGCGATTAGATAAGTACTGCAGTTCGAGTTGTGGATTATACTGGATGTGAAAAGAGTAGAGTTGTTCTAGTGTTTTGTTTTCTGAATGGACAACCAGTGTTGAGTCCTACGAAGTCGGTCGGACGTAGTTGCTAGCGTTGTTAGTGGAAAGAAAAATAGAAACAAGAGGGGATGAAGCGAAGAGGGATGCATCAAGTAGGAAAGTCAACAGACAAGGGCTGCAAAGTTGATGCTAGTTGTAGAGGAATGATGTTAGGGTCTGATTATTTGTTGAGAGCAAAGTTTAGTAGAGCGCCCAACTTTGCTTGCGTTTTGCATTCTGGGCAACAAATATGGCGAATACTCACGTTTGCCACACGAGAGTGAGTCTCAACACGGTTGAGCATTCATCTGCATCTGGTTTGAGTTCTCGGTTTGAGAACTTGTTCATCGGTTGCATATTATTCACAACAGGAGGCTTAGCTCAGCGTGAAGACGAATCTGGAATCCGATTTTCATTAACTTCCTTTTCCTCTGATTATTTCTCTCGTTCCTTCCCAAGTGTTAATGGAGATGGTATCATTAGACATCCTTTTTCAATAGTGGAAATTTATACTCGCCGTTTTAATTAGGCCTACATAAATCGCACCCATATTATCGCAATACTCATAGTTATTGTCGTATGATTTTTGAGTTTGTAATGCGTCAAATCTTTATATTCTATGAATCTTGAGAAATTTTATAATCTTCCATACATTTTTCTTATAAATGTGTATTGATTCTTTTGCTTATTGTACCCGATGACTTTTGTATGATCCACCAACTTTTGGAGTTGCTTGTCTAGTCTAGTCTTGGCCAACATCAGTCAGGCCAACATCTTAATTGGACATTTAATTACCAATTATTACCAATCCAATATTCAATTACCAATATCATCGCATACTCCTTGGTACATACTGTTCTGCTCATTACTTTTTTTTAATTTACCAGAGATTAATAATAGTTTGAGAAACGAAACGAGTATCTCGATACCTTAATATATCTACGTATTATTGTGCTGATCCTGGGTTGAATTGATCTCTTTATTTAATTTATCTATTAAGTTTTTCTAGTTCAGCAGAGATTAATAATGCTTTAAGATACGAAACCAGTATCTCGATACCTTAATATATCTACTTATTATTGTGCTGATCCTGGGTTGAAATTGATCTCGCCCTCTCTGCTTTAAAAAACTTTATGTACAATTTGTAGATCGCATCTTTGACAATCAACCATCAAGAAACATTCAAAGATTACAAAACTCATTCATTCAAAGATTACATTCAAACATTACAACTGTAACTCTCAACTTCTTGCTGATATAAATTCAATTACACGCCGTAATTGAAAGAAAGCAAATTGCCCGATCCATCATCAAATGCATTCCAGTTCTATCTCTTTCATACACTTTCCTTTCTTCTCCTTCTTCTTCCCCCTCCACTTCTCTTTCTCTTCTAATTTTGTCCCCCTTTCCTGCCAGCTTCTTCTATCCCTTTCTTTTTTCTCTCCTCTCACTGAACAATTACATGGAATGTCTATCAGCATTTTTCTTCCTCCTCCTCCTATTTCTTCCTTCTCTTCCTCTTCTTTTTATGTTTGTCCCTCTTCTCTCCCACTCCCTTTCATCTCTTTCTTTCCTGTGAACAATGACATAGAAAGACTATCAGCAGTTTGGCGAATAAAGTGTCTGCATTCAATTGCCAGCAGAATGATAATTGGAAAAGAAGTCCCCGGGCTTTTTCTTCGTTAAATCAACAGTCTCGAAGTTGTCAATATGGATAACTACCACTATATCATCTTCACTACCACACAGGCAACTTTTTCTTCGTGTTTTCGCGGGGTAATTGTCATGACATCTTTCTGAATGAGTGTTTGGGCGTCTGCGGGGAATTTCTCGGATCTCCTTCATTGAATTGTCACTCGATTTAGAGTGAGATTTTTCAATTTGCGCCGACATTTTGTTCTCATCAATCATGAATGGCATTCTCTTGCCTCTCGCGAGTCCCATGTGGTTGTTTGATGGTGACTGAATCATCTGCAGCTCTATTATCATCCTGGTTTTTGAGGCACTTTGTGTCTGGAGTCTTAGCATTTTCTGAACAATCAGGGTTTCCCAATTGTTTTCTATTTATTTATTCAGCAATGAAAATACTTGAAAAATGCTTGACTGTGTCTAAAATTCTTCCATGAATCGTAGCCTAATTTGTAAATCATGTAGCCTCCATCTCCGCCTACTATCTCTTGATAAGCCAGAAATGAATGACTCAGCTAGTTCTGAATTCGACCGGTAGATGGCTACAGTTACTGGGTGATTTACAGCTTCAATTTTTACAGACACGCCTCCAAGCTCCGCCTCTCTCCCCTGATTGGTCGGCAATGCACAACGCAGCTAGTTCTGAATTCTGTCGTAAGATGGCAGCAGTTACTGGGTCATTCAAGTTACTACTTCATTATTCAGCCGTCTAGATGTCAGAGGTGTTCTACCCAAAGAGATTAAATTACTTCATCCAACCATTTTTAAAATGTACTCATCCACAATCCATTGCTATTATTGGATTGATTCAACTTCTGCCAATGTTTATGAATCGGCATAAATTTCTATATGAGCTTCTTCTGGATACAGTTTTATAGGGGGGAAAACTTGTAATTACATCCAAATAAATATGCTTTGACTTCGAATCAGTGGCTTTGATAAAAATAATTCACATGAAGCAATACAAATAGCCAACTATTGCAGCTATAGAATCTGAAGAAGCAGATTTTAAATTTTATTTGATACTGATTATTAATTTACAACAGTAATGAGCCAGTGATAGAAGGGTTTCTAAAGTCAGGTAGAAGACTCAAAAATCGGACGAAACACTACTCGTTGGTAATACGCGCAGAAGCGTGCAAAGCAGTCGGACGAAACGCTACTACTGTAATTCCCAAGAATTTGGGCGTCGGACGAAACGCTACATAATTATTCAAAGTAGGCTGAGCCCGTACTATCTTTCTTCCAAATTTCAATTAGTAATGCAGTCCAAAACAAAGTTATGTATTTAACACACTCCAAACAAGAATTTCTGGTCCAGGAATATTGTAAAATAATAATTTTTAATTCAGTTGATTTGAATTTAAAATTTTAATTTTAAAAAGTTGATTTGGAAGCCGTAAAAACGTTAGCTAATTTCAATATAATTGGTATTTGATGATTTAACTGAATGAATATCTTTTCTTCTGGCCCCCATGGTTTCAATAAATAATACTGGAGAGAATATTATATTCTGCTGATTCCGTAGTGAGTGCATGTGAAGTGATCTGATATGCTCAACCACATTCAATATTGTTGACCAGTCAACTGTGAATCCCATTTATCAACCTTTCCGCTACGTTTGGTTCCCGAATACTCGATTTATTTTTCTCTTTAGGCTATATTCCAGATTTTAGTGTGTAGTCACCATTATTTCACTCAAGTATACAATAAAATCTTATGTAAGGGACGTTCATGAACACTAGTTTAAACCAAAAAGAAGAGTTTTTTCCCACTTAGTACCAGTTGCACAAAGGTCTGTTAAGCTTATTCTCCAATTAACGATGTTATTGGATCACATATTATGTTATTGGATAACATTTTATGTTATTGGAAGCATATAAATTGTTATGAGTAAACTAAGATTAACTTTAACCCTTTTTGTGCAACAGGGCCTTAGTATTTAACTCCTTGAATTAAAGTTTTTAGAAACTCTTACCGGAATACTTCTCTCCGTTATATTCCATCATTTTTCGTCTGAATAGCCTATCGTTGTCTCATAATTACAGTTTGACATATTTTGACAACGATCAAAACGTGGATTTCCTTCTTGAAAAAATTTGTAATTGATCGCCTTATTGGAAGGGATGAAAATTGTTATTTGTTATTTTATCGGAAGAAAAAATCTGTCTTATAAACTAAAAGACTTCGATAAAAAGTTGCGTGCAGCTTAAAAATATTGAAACCTGCCAATGGATGATGCAAAGTAATCCGCCTGCCAGTTAGTACTGAAGCAATTTGTGATTGTTTATAATGAAGAATAATAAATCTTTCGAAGATGACAACAGAAGGAAGAAGAAGAAGAAAAATGTAGATGACAATGAAGAAGGTGGGAAGGAGTTTGAGAAGGCCAAATTGAAATTAATCGCTATCACCTGTGTACGCCTCGCTTTAATGAGAGTTCTCCAGGATATTAGTTGCTAGTAATTGAACGCCAAGCTTGTCCCTGACTTTCTTGAAAAACAACACCAAGTCTCTGTTTATGTTCTAATTTGGTTCAAAATGAAAGACGTGTTCCTTCCTAGAAAAAAAGCATTCGCGTTCCATATACATGGAGTTACCTATTTAGCAGTATACACACGATAAATCTTCCATCAAATTTCACACTAGACATGATCTGTTATAACGAGGCAAAATATGATATGGATGTCTTGTGAGTGGTTATCTTACCTAATCAGCTGTTATTATAGAGCTGTTATTGTAAAATATATCATAAAGTTATGGATTTCATTTTATTCACTACCGTGATTTGAAATTGTTTTTTTTTTTTTGTATGGCAAATAAAACAATTATTGATTATTTATAGAGTCTTTTTGTTGGGTACAAATTGATCGTGTTCGTACGGCTCAGCAGGACAAATATTTATGTATTATTTTCCAAGTTTGGAACGAGTTGATATATAATTCACCTAACTGTAAGTTAGAAGAAAGTTGTAATTATTCATTATATATGGAAAATACCTAACTAATCTTCCGAAAAAAACAGTAGTAGCTTCTAAACCAGACTTTGTTGATATCCAGTAAAATAACCGTAAGCTGGATAATACCTTCTCATATATTGAGAATATCCATTTCAATAGAAATAGTTGCTCGGACCAAGCTACTAGCCTTCACCAACTGGCTTCGTCTGAACAGGGCTTCCTGGCAATCAGCTACTTCCAGATGTTGAGAATATCAATTTTAAGATAGAACAAGTTGCTTGGATCGAGCTAATAACCTTCACCAACTCGCTTCGTCTGAACAGGGCTTTCTGGCAATCCGCTCCCTCCAGATGTTGAGAATATCCATTTCAAGATGCTTGGATCGAGCTTCACCAACTGGCTCCGTCTAAACGGGGCTTCAACTACTTTCGAACATTCATTCAATAGAAGAGAATACGATGAAAAATATTCGTAGAGAATGATTGAAAGCAAGGTGATGATATGGCCCTAGAGTGGTTGTCGAAGTGTTGAGCGCAGCCTAGCGGTGAATAGTGAAAGAATGGAGAGTGCTGATGATGAGTTATGTTTTCGATTTGTCGCTACGCTTCAGAACATTCGCTTCATCCGCTTTGAAAGCCACCTTCATTCAATATTCGACACGACGGACAGGAGGAAAAGAAGAAGGAGAGAGAGTGAGAGGGGGGTGGTGGAGATGGAGAAGAGAGGAAGAGAAGAGGAAGGAAGAAACCCAGGAGGAACATTTCCACCGCAGGCAAACGCAGCTGAACAGAAGCCATTACGATGTTGGATTTGCGTCACTCTCACTGTTTCAGAAAAAAGAGAGAGAGTGAGAGAGAGAGATAGCTCGAAAGAAACGATTGATGGATACTGAAGAGAGAGTGAGATAGATGGCAGCGATTGATGGATACTATATCGGCATGCAAAGATGGAGGCATAACAAATAAGGGGGTCTAGGACAACTCGCCGCGGCCAACTCGCCGCCGGACCAACTCGCCGCCGACCCAACTCGCCGCGACCAGCTCTTATAAAGACTGATTCTCCCGGCATTTGTCACCACTTTTCAGGGATATTTAGATGCAGCTAACGATTCGACATGATATATAAATTAATTTTTTATTCACTAATCAAACTAATGTATTGAAAAACACAACTAAAACATGTTAAAAGGTACAAAAACTAAATTCATTGATGATATTTGTATTGAACCTTTAGCTTCTCTGTAAAATGCCTAATTTAACAGTAATTTCAGATTTCAGGAATTCACTATTTTAACAAAGTTAACAAAGTTAATTCCATTTATCACAGAGAATGTTCATTCTACACAAAAGTCTTATGAAAGAATAAAATTTAGCTATTATCAATTATAACTATTTATTATTATATAATATATTGTAATTGTAATTAAAATTATAATTTATATATCATCTCGAATCGTTAGCTGCATCTGAATATCCATGAAAAGTGGTAATAAATTAAATGCCTAGGGAATCAGTCCTTGTGTGGAGCTGGTCGCGGCGAGTTGGGTCGGCGGCGAGTTTGCCTGGCGGCGAGTTGGCCGCGGCGAGTTGGCGGCGGCGAGATGGCCGCGGCGAGTTGGCCGCGGCGAGATGGCCGCGGCGAGTTGGCCGCGGCGAGTTGTCCCATTCCGCAAATAAGGAATATAGCTGGTTAATTTTTCTAAGACATCTAGACAGGTAATAGATAACATACGTCCTATTGTGACATAATTATTTTATATTAAGGCTAGGCGTACACCGGTTAGTCAAGACAAGACGAGATTAGTCACATTACTTCACATAGCTGCTTATGAAGCAACGCACACCGATAAGTCATTGTAATTAGACGTGTCTTCATAAGCAACTGTTTGAAGTACTGTGACTAAACGTGACTAATCTCGTCTTGTCTTGACTAACCAGTGTACGGCTAGCCTAAGGTTGAGATCAACTATCAAGATTCACGAACAAGTTGAAATAAATCAAACATCGAATAGCCTAATAAGTAAAGACGAAAGATAATGGTGACTATTGATAATGGTGTAAGAAAGAACAGAAACCTGTATCTCGAAGTATGATTGAATTTGTGGTCGTGATAACTTCTAGTCTCCTTATTAGATAAGGATGACTACTAAAATAACACCTACACTACTACACCAAGAGTTGAAAAATATGTTAATAAATATTGTAATTATGTTTCTTTGGAAGTGATGAGGATTCTATAAATAATCATCCGTTTACAATCATTAATGATAATAATGATCTTTCATTGGTCATGAACGTATTCGGCGATGACCAAATAAGCATACCACGCTCCGCCACTGATTAATGTCTACATTCTAACGTTTTTAACATTCTATTTATCAACTGGATCTTTCAAATTTGTGTGAACAATGTTCATATAATATTCCTATTGACTCATTGTAGACTTTTATGAATTTTGGACGCCTCTTAATTTTTCGTTTGTATTCTTAATTCTCAAATGATTGACCATATTCATTTGTTTAGAACATTCAATTTATCAGAAACAAGGCTCATGTATCACGCCTGTAACACACCAATAGACTTTGATGAATCGTATCGCCTCATGGAATGTTCCATTACAGAACTCCAATCCATGAGAGTGCTTTAGCTGATAAGACTAACCCAATGCTCATATTTCAATAGGTAATTTCCTAAAAGTTTTATAGATTCAGTCACGAATAGCTTGGAGTACTGTAGCTACTTGGAATCATTATCTAGAGTTCGTTTAACGGTAGGCTGTATTGGAGTGTCATAACCGTATACAACTGTAACAGAAACCGCACTTAACTTACAGTCAAGTCCTGGGATGTAAGTGATTGATAAGTCGTTTATTTCAACTCAATGAAATTGAATCTCATTCCACTAGATCTGCATGATGTTTTCTTAATTCATGAAGGATTACTTCTCAGTGATCTTCATCATTCCTCATTGATATCAGTTTAAGTTTTACTTGGCTTGTAAATGATCTTTACAAATGAATTCATGAATGATTTATGTATTCATTTCATATCTCTCGAATTGCACCACGAATGCCATTAAATTCCTGTAGAAATCGGGATAAAGCAATTCCAGCGTTAGACTCGTTATTTGGCTGGCGCGCACCAAAACGATACAAACATCTTGAAAAGCTCGTCATTTCCGTTCTCTAATAAGGGTAGCCAGCCAGACTTCGTCCTAATCGTAATCTTCAATAGTCTCAACGTAGCGAAATCATCTGGCATCTTTTCGGCTGATCCTTTCAACCGGGCTGGACTGATGGAAAATCCTTGATCACGGAAACGAACGGAAGATGTATAATATCCACTAGCTTCTTCTTGATTCCAGGCTCTACTTGTTTTTCTCATCTTTACATTCCCTTGAAGCTGGTGCTCCTTCTCTTGCTTTTTCATATTGCTACCATTCCTTGTCTTGACATTTCCTTCTTGTTTTTTTGATTCTCTTGATCCTTGTGCTCTTTCTCTTACTTTCCCATATTTCTACTCCTCCCTTTGGCTATCCCTTGAAACTTTTGGAGACCTTTTATCCTCCTCCCCTTCTCAATTTTCTCTCTCTTCAACTGGCTTATTTCATTCTCTTCTCTTTCTTGTTATTTTTTTCTTGTGCTCTATATTTTACTTTCCTATATTTTTACTTTTTCTTGTCTTGGCATTCCTTTTGAACCTTTTGCATATCTTCTATTCCCTTCCCTCTTCTCAATTTTCTCTTTCTTCTACTTGCTTACTCCATTCTCTTCTTCTTCTTGTCCTTTACTCTTTTTTCCAACACATTCTCTAGTTAGCCGGTCCATCCCCTCTTGCTCTTTTAATATCACCACTTCTCCCAGTATTGGTATTCTTGTTTCTTTTTTAAACTTTATTTTTCCTCTCTATTTTTTCTCTCTTCTACTGATCTCGATTATTTCATTTCTCTCCTCCTCGGCCAAGTGTTGATGGGAAGCATGTACTTGAATATCATTCTACTAAAATATACAATATTATACATTTACATTAACATGATCTACATACATGATAAACATACATCACAATCATATCATCGTAAGCAATCACATCTTCAAATTGTTGAATAATTCCTCGCATAAAACCTTTACATAATTCATAGAGCAAATAAGTACTTACATATTTTTCCAACTATCATATAATCTTAGGAGAAATGTTCTGTTACCGAATCTATATGAATAAAGTAATCCAATCTTATCTCTCTCATTCTCTCCATTATTATTGAATGTTTCTTTTTGTTCAGCTCACACGCTCCTTTATATCACTCTTTCTCACTCTTTCTCTCTCTTTCTAAATCTTACTCTCATTCTCACTCACTCTCTCTATGGTTCTCTCTCTCACACTTTCTTCATCTCACTAAATTATCTTTCTACATTATCTCACTACTCTATCTCTCTCTATCATCTCTCGATTATCCTCATACTTTTAGTCTTCAATCATCTTACCGTCTTAATATCTTCCTTCTTCACTTTTTCTCTTCCCACACTCCATCGCTCTCTAATCCACTCTCCCTCTCTCTTCTTCTCACTTTCCCCCTAACCCTCACTATCCTCCTACTCTTCTCCATCAATTATTATTCATCTCAATTCCTTGTCCGTAGCGCTGCCTTTCCCTAGTGCTGATTTTAATAAAGCAAAATGCATCGCTGTCGGAATAGAAATCAAGATCCTGCTTTGCATAGCAGCTGAAACCTTTTTCCTCATTTCTGAATACTGTACTTTTTTTGGTAGGGACTTTACTACATTATAATCTTGCTGGGCCGTTCCAGGTAATGAATGATTTTATTGAAGCACTCTCTCTCGCTCACCAGAAAGCTGAAAGTATTATTTGCCGCCTCAATTTTGAACATCGACTTTCATAATTCGTTCTCCTGAATTCATTTACAATAAATTGTGGGCCTTTTCACCACGAAAAATACCTGAGCCGCTTTCTCTGCGTTTATGTATCATCGTAGCGATCGTATTAATCGAGATTTCCATCACTGAAGACTTCCTAAACGTTATATTTTTCGTGGGGAAGTAATCACAATCGGTTAAGATCGGAAAATCGTTTCTATTTTACTTACTCCACTCTAGCTCCATTGCTCACTGGGCTGAATTTGCATGGTTGTGTGTGTGATCTACTTTAGTCTTAAATTAGTGCACGATGGAAAAGGTGAATAATATTGCAAAAAACAGGTCGATTTTGAAATAATTGTTTTATGAATCTGAAACCCGAGCAATACGCCTAAGGCTAGACGTACACCGGTTAGTCAAGACAAGACGAGACGAGATTAGTCACGTTTAGACACAGTAATTCACATAGTTTCTTATGAAGCAGCACACACAGATGCAATGACTAATCGGTGTGTGTTGCTTCATAAGCAACTATGTGAAGTACTGTGACTAAACGTGACTAATCTCGTGACTAAGCTGCGCTGCGTGTGTGGGCATTGCTCGCAGTATAGGCCTATAGCTTAGTATGGTTTTTAATTATTGTAGTTTTTACATACACCAAGATTCATTTACTTTGACGCTTGGCATTAGATAGATAGATTGATAGAGAGGTATTATTTCTTCGCCATCGTACGCTTTGGTCATCAGCAACGTCAAGAAATAATATCTCTCTATCAATCTATCTAATGCCAAGCGTCAAATTAAATGAATATCACTGTATATAACATGAGCTCATCATGATTCCAAAACTTCTTTCAAAACTATCAGCAGTTACAGAATCTACTCATCAAGTTAATCTCCATTGGTTGCACATGATTCCAATAAATTTGGCAAGTATCGTGCACAGAGACTGAGTCCCAAAAAGGTGAAAAGGTCAAAGCCAGATGTCACGCAGTGTGTTTGCTGTAAAAGTAGAGTAAATACGACTTGAATTGCAGGCTCGGTTGCTAGCTCCATATGACAGAAGCAAGATCTGCTGCTGTGAATTGTCCAATATTTACTGTGTGCCACACCTTTCATCAAACTACAAAGCTTTGCGAATTGTGTGTTCTAGAAATTTGCACAGTTTTCAATAAAATTGTCCATACGTCGCTAATCACTTTGCCAATTATTTTGAGTTTGTTGTGTTTTTGATCATTAGTGATTGTTCAATTATTAAGCTTGATTTTTATCTTATTAGCCACGTTGTTCTCTGAAACCGTTTTCATCCGAACTATAATTAAATAATTAACGATTTAACGAAGTTAATCGGAGTAACATCAAAATATTAGTTCGAGTTGAATCGAACATAGGCTAACATTGAATCAAATTTTATTATTTGAATAATTTTCTCAGCAGGATTTATCTTGAATGATTTCTCTGACTTAATCGTCCTTGTTGGTTTACTACGCCATAAAATGTATTCATCCATTTCATTCATCAAGTTAATAATAAGGTTACGATTACGAAACTTCTTTATTGCTCATCAGAATCATACAAACTTATAACAATCACTCAACTTCAACAAAAATGATCCATGAATTATGAAGCCCAAAGTGAATTTAATTAAATTAAATTAAACCTGTATGGGAAAACAGAATCAAACTTTACATTGAACGATAAGTTTAGCTACATAAGAGCAATACGTTCGACATTTTAATATTGTACTGTGGTGTAAAACAGTTTTACATTTTCGGTACCCAACACAATAGTTTTCTAAATTCAAGAACAGTGCAATCATCAATCTCCCTCACCTTGTAGGACCTTAAAATATTGCTGAGACGATTTTTCACTCCGAAAAACCTCACCAAATAAAAACTTCAAATGAACAGTCCAGGAGACTTTTCTATTGTGATCAACAACGGTCCGTATTCACACAAAAGTGCCACAGTCATATATATTATATAGTCACAGAATACAGTCGTAATAGTATATAGTCAGATAATACAGTCATTGTAATGTATGTAATATATGCAGTCACTGTTGTGTGTGGTTCAATGCAGTCGCACAAAACTAATGCAAACGTTAGAAACAGTGGAACATTTTTTGAAAAGCGAATTAAAATTGGTGAATGGAACGCCAAGGAAAAGAAAAAAAAAGACAAGACTGCACACATTTCTCGTTTCAAATATAGCGCAGAAGGGTTCTTGGACATTTGCATTTGCAGAAGGAAGAATGTAGCTATGTGTTGGTGTGCAAGTGGATCTGTACCCTTGAAATGGGAGCGGGGGTACAGGGGGCCAGACCTCACCCCCTTTACTTTGAGTGGTGGTACAGGGGGGTATGTCTTTGTAAGCGTAGCAGACAGAACAAGTAGAGGCAAGGCACGGCAAGCTCAAAACACAGCTTTGCAATCTGTGGCATCTCACTCAGCATATACAATGCCCTTGTTCATTCTTGGCTTGATAGTACTATGTATATATATTTCGCGTGTGTATATATATATATATATGCTGAGTAAGTGATTGCAGGGATGCGCGCGGTCTCTCCATTTATTTCCCTTCCAGCAGCCAAACCCTGCTAAACTGTCCGTTACAATGACAAACTTCAGCCGTGATAGCGTCCAGAAATTATTTGACAAAGTTATAGCTGAAAACGCGGCTCATAACTGGAGTTCAAACCGAATACGCTGTTTGAAAGTGAATTATTATTGGGTGATGCATGGTGGTCGAATGATTTATCCCTTCGATTGTCGGTTGGTAAAGCATAACTCATTTACTGTCGTCACTATTGAAATAAAATCTAAGTGTCGAAAGTTATCATCCTCTGCTAGGCTATAACTGCATCAAACCAAAAACTATCCTATTTCTTATTATATTGAGATAGAATTAATTACTTATTAATTACTAATTATATTACTTACTAATTATCATATTGAGAATTAATTACTTATTAATTGCTAATTATATTACTTACTAATTATTATATTAAGATAGAATATTGGCTTAGATCATACAGGTTACGCAAATATTATACACGAAATTGATCAATATGTACACTAACATTCACAAATGTTCGTTTAAAAATTCATTTAGGATTTGAATCTTGGTTAAATTTAGAATTTAGAATTTCTGTAAAACTGGAAAAAAGGCAGATACACACTAGACATGAATGAGACGGTATTCAATTAAATATACAAGTTATTTTTAGAAGAATACAATAAAATAGGCCTTACAAAAACGACCTTAGCTGCTGAAAAGCAGCTTTAAACTGAATGATTGTTTGTTGAAAATCTGAATCATTGTTTCAAAACTTTTGTACAGCATTTTCAAATACTGGGAAAGAGTGACATCTCTGACTGAGAAAATGGCTGACTCAGACTCGTCAAAATGGCTGAGCTACGTCACAATGTATACTGCGCTGTGATTGGTTGTTAACTTTTACGTGGCCCTCCTACTTTTAACAATGGCAGAAGCTAACCAATGAAGGTTACTCTGTTAGCCATTACTATTACTTGTGAACGGAGCAGATAATATTAGAGTTAGTTACAATGTTTATTTTGATCAAAATTTCCAGTGATTTCAAGATTAAACTTTTTTTTTGAAAAGCATCAATCATTGTTTCAAATCTTTTGTACAACAACATTTTCAAATACTAGGAGAGAGTGACATCTCTGACTAAGAAAATGGCTGCCTCAGATTCGTCAAAATGGCTGAGCTACGTCACAATGCATACTGTGCTGTGATTGGTTGTTCACTTTTACGTGGCCCTCCTACTTCTAAAAATGGCAGAAGCTAACCAATGAAGGTTACTCTGTCAGCCATTCCTATTACTTGTGAACGGAGCAGATATTAGAGTTAGTTATAATGTTTATTTTGATCAAAATTTCCAGTCATTTCAAGATTTAAAAAATTTCTCGAATTGTTTATTAAGCGTTTTGCGTTTGAAAGTTCAATATGAACTGATTTTGAATGAAATAACTGCCTTTTGTTTCCAAAGTGAAAAATAGTGACTTAATAATAGATAGGCCTGTGACATTTTTTTTTTACTAGTTATGACTGGTATTGGTGTTACAGTTACGCCATACACTAACCATATATTACACCATATGCCACCATTACATACACCATAGTCTAATCCGTAAATGGATTATCTGTGGTTACCCCCTTCACCATTTTATCAGAGATAGATTTTTGGAATAACTGATTGTTTCTTAGATACTCTAGCTACTGCCTGAGATGATCCAGTTCGTTAGTTAATCCATTATTTAGTTCTGAGATGATCCATTATTTAATCTAAGATGATCCAGTTACTTAGTTAGTTAGTCCATTATTTAGTTAGTCTATGCGTCTATGGTACTACTCAAACGTGGATATTCGAATCGCTAATACTCAGCGACTCGGATACCAAATTCGAGTATGTGTTTTCGAAGTAGTTTTGAGTATGAAGTAGTTTTCAAGTCTTCTCAATTCGAATGTTTGATCTTGACAATCTCAAACTCATAAATTAAATAACTACTTCAAAATTCTGATCGAAAACCTCCATTCCTGCACTTGATAAGTAGCTCTCGAGTTTCTTCGATCACAGACAAGATATTCTCTCTTGCTTAATACATTATATTTATATATCTTATTCATTTATATTTGCCTCTTATTCATATAATTATACTACTTGTTAGTGTTTCAATTCATGAGAGCACTGACTGCATAATCTTTACAACCAAATAGTAATAAGCCAGAAGATAATAATAAATAAAATAAGGTGAGGTGGAACCTACCCGTAAGGGTCTCCCCACCGATAAAAAGCCATACGATAAAAAAAGCCAAATAGAAATACGTACTTCAAGATTTCGATCAAAAATCTTCGCTCCTACACTTATTAGAAGCATTGGATCAAGTAAACATCGAAGTGCCACATGCTATCATCGTCAATGGTGCTTGCTGGAGATCCGAACCTATCCTATAACATGTGAATGCCTCACTAAAGTTGAAGATTATACGGCAAGGCTCAACCTTACTCCTCCCTGGCAAGGCTCTACTTGAGCAAGTCAGCAACGTCTGTCGTTTCACTGCCTTCTGAATTATTGACACTGCTTTAAAAATGCACAGCCACTATTTGTAGGCTGGCGATGACTTTGCTTGAGGGTGGTTTATGGATAGGCTTCTGTAGGTGATCATTAAGGCTGTGGCGTAGCAAAGCCGAGTGAGGGGTTCATGATACAGCTCCGCGGTGCTGATTAATGCCGTGAATTATTTACTCACTAGCAAAAGGATGGAGCCTCTCAGGCTGTGTGTGATAGATTATTTTAGCTCGACAAATATTTGAGATAATGAGTCCAGGGATCTGTATAATAATGTTAACAATGAAAAGGAAATAGGCATTCCGAATTGGAAGACTAGAAGTTGTGATAATCACAGATTCATTGATATACCGAGATAGCGGTTTTGGTTGTACTGTAACAAAATTATCAACTCTAGTAAACTAGAACAAAAGTAAAAAGCTTCAGAATATTACACAGAATATATTGTACGTACTTTTTTTTATCGTATGGCTTTTTATCGGTGGGGAGACCCTTACGGGTAGGTTCCACCTTGCCAAATTGCACAATTTTCTGTGTCGGTCACCCATCCAAGAGCATTCTAATAATATTATATCTAACGTACTAATAATATTATATTGAAGTATATGTATAGTAAAATATATACATACTATTGGAGCGAGTATAATATATTGAAGCATAGTACATAGTTATTCCACTGCTCTTGTTTTAGTTCACTAGAGATTGATTGGTGTAACAACCGTAGTAGTCGGTATTTCGATGTATTCATAAATGTGTGATTGGGAAAACTCAAAGTAATTTCATTCAATATGGTGAACTAACATAAAATCACTTCCACTACCACAGAAAATGTTGAAGTGGTGTTTGTTATTTGCATTTGGTTCTCTTCAAGTTCAATTTCTATAGTACAGGGAGCAGTTTAAACATTATCTACAAAACTCATACTATCTCATTGTATTTTTCTGCTTTTTCTGTAATTTTTCAAATTTTTGTTTCTTCCACATTTCTAGAATATAATTTTTATTATCATATTTACTCTTTCATTGTATCTTATGTGCAGTACTTTATATGATTACATTGATGCCATAGGTTTCTCAAAACTTGCAAAGAACATTAAAAATTAATAATGAATCTAACAAGGATCGGCTATCAGATATATCAAATGGATTATTCATTAATGTGAATGTTGCTGGATGTTGATGATTTTCTGCGTGGTATTTTCTCTTGTATATTATGAAAATTTCTATACTCTGAGAAGTAGATATTGGAAATGATTTATTTTGTTGTGTGTTGCAGATGTGTGAGTGCTGGTGGTGAGGCGGTGAGGTGGTTCTCTTATGAGGGATGACCTCGCTGGCCCTAGGCCTTCCCATATTCGTAGTCACTATTCTCGGCCTCCTCATCAACGGCTACATATTCCTCATGGTACTGCTAAGCAAACAGGTAGGCTCACAACTTCCATTCAATATTATCCACTCCATAAATAGAATTAATTTCTTCTGTTAGTGTTGGTTGTAGATAAAATGGTGTATGCAATGGTTGTATTTGACCTTAACGACTTGAGAGACCCTGCATCTCACTGGTTTAAAGGCTCTCATAATACAACCATTGCATAAACTACTATAATACCATTTTCAAGAACAAAAAATTTATGTTTTTAAACAATAAGTGGTCTGACCTAGATACGTAAACGAACGAAGAACAAGAAGGGAATTCCTGATAAATATTTTTAAATCATCAATATTAAGAGAGTGTAGATTAGATTTTGGAAAGTTCATGGAGAAGTTCGATTGGACCGATTTCGATGCGGTCTGTGTCAAGAGAAAGATAAAAAATTGAATTTCTACAGGTTTCCTTTGTTTTTCAAGAATAATCATTTTAAATGGGAGAAAATTAATGAAAACAAAAAATAGGTACCTTTGGCGCTGTCTGTCTTAGTAAAAAATGTACTAAGTTATTGAATGTACTGAGTTAGTTTGTGAAATAGATAAAGCTTAGAAGCTTAAACTAGTACAGTGACAATAAATAGTCTCACTATACAAGCTAGGAATTTATTGGTATGACTAGCTACTGTCAGCTGCATATAGCCATTATAGCAACTATTAAAAACTAGAATCTTTAAATAATATTAAAAAAATACCATTTTTTAATAAAATTTAAAAACTAAGAATTTTTTAAAATTCAAGTGAGCGGCGTTTTGTGCTGCATGGGTTGAACTCGTGCATGTATTAAAATAGATATTTTGAATTTTTTTCTATTTTTGAATTTTAAGATAAAAACAGCATTTCCATACATGGAAATTTAGAAATATCTCTGAACAACTTTGTGCCAGTCGAAAGACATCGTGTTATCCAGGCATTTCTCTCCCAAGTCTTGGTAAAATCTGATAATAAGCAACGACTGTACACCAAACCTGCGATCTCAAGACTCGTGCTTTGCCATTCAGGATACACACCCCAACAAAACCTCCTTGCAAATATCTCCAAGCGAAACCTCTTACCGCTTCTGAATGACGTCACTACCGCCCTATACAGCACTAATAATCTGTTCCAAAAGAGCCACACGTTCCTTACACCAAATTTCACCTCCTGGAAGCGCACCAAATCTTCACTCAGCACCGTCTTCCGTAGGAGAGATGTATTGTTTGAAGATTATATTGAAGAAATTAGTGCTGCGTGTGTTGTCTCGAGTGAATTTTGATTCATCTCTCGAGTGGAGATGAATGGAAAGCAGCCAACGCACTTAACACGAGTTGAGCAATTATTTTGGGGGAATAATCTGGGGAACATTATTGTCAGGTTTACATTGTAGATTAAGGAACAATCTACGGAGTTAGGTGTGAAGAAAACTCATATCTCAAAATTATATGGTTGTTCATCTTGAAATTCCTGTGACAGAATTTTACATTTCCGTTGATAATATTCAATTGTTGTATGTTTCGATTGTAATTATCTTATTCCATGGGGATGAGAAAGAGCTTCTCCGATTTTAAGCTTCTCTCAATTGTCTTGAAAAAATAATTATCTACAGATTGATGTACAGAGCTTCGGTCAAGGTTACTGGAGAGTATTTTCTAGTTAAGCATTTTCTAGTAGTTTCTAGTTAGTAGAGTTGGTAGAGAGAAGTAGTGTACTTCTCTCTATAGCAGGATTCTTTTAACTTGTCAGAAAACAGCTGACTTAACGTTAGTAAACGAGCGTACATCAATCAGCTGTTTCTGACAATTTCAAAAAATCCTGCTATACTAACCTTGAGCTTCGGTGCCATGTTTTCACTGCTTCTCGAGATAAAGGAAACTCGAACAAAGGTGTTAGTGATGTTATAAGTGAAAAAAGTGAACTCTCTTCACTTTACTCTTTTAAGTAAAAGAGTGTGTTTTGTTGTTCAGGAAACCTTTTCAGTAGCGTCCATCTCACTGATTGAAATGCGCTTTTTTGGAAGTTGTTGAATACATTCACTCAGCTGCGACAGTCAGTTTAGACGTTTGGAGTCTTTTTCAGTGTTTTTTCTGTGATGCTCTCTTGTTATGATCTTTATGTGAGGAATATCTTGCTTTATATTCCAGAGCTCGTCATCCAAAGAATTTTCATTGTACATCTAACTTAGTCTTAGGCTAGGCGTACACCGGTTAGTCAAGACAAGACAAGACGACATTAGTCACGTTTAGTCACAGTAATTCACATAGTTGCTTATGAAGCAGCACACACCGATGCAATGACTAATCGGTGTGTGTTGCTTCATAAGCAACTATGTGAAGTTTTGTGACTAAACGTGACTAATTTCGTCTTGTCTTGTCTCGACTAACCGGTGTACGCCTAGCCTTAGTATCAATTCAGAATATTGATAACAGAGATAGGTTGCGTAGTGGGAAAAATTGTTCAGTTGTGAGGGAGTAAATTTACATTATGATTGTTTAAAAACGTCTTAAATTCGGATTTATCTAGTGACGTAGAACACTAAAAATCAAAATTTAAGGATTGTATTTTTGACTGGAAGACACTTCTATGGATTTTCTTCTAGGAAATAACAAAGTAGTTCATAAATTTACCAAGTAGATACTCAATCTCAGATTTTGAATACCATTGCATTGGTTATTTCTGAAATTGCTTGTATGAATAATAGAACAGGTAGAAAATAAGAATCTACAGTATTGTACTTCATAGTAATCTCAACTACTTCACGAAGGAAATAATAAATATTATTAAAGAGAGGGGTTAACTAAAGTTTTAATAAAGAGTTGAAATAGACCGTTTCAAACTCAATCAATTATCATTAATTTTATGGTCTACAAGGATCTCAATGAGAGGATTATCTCAAAATTTCTCAAAATGGAGCTTAGTGCATTATTCCAGAACTCGGTAATAATACTAATCATAATGATAAAGCTTGATTGTCATTCTGTACAGAGCAGAAGCTCCTCTTTCGAGGCAGTAATTATTTATTCTTTTGAGCTGCAAGATTAGATGTTCCTGAGCATGAAACATTAATGTGAATTCAACGACTTTCATACAGTTCCAACCCAAGAAATGGCATGAGGCCTTCAAAGGAGAGACCTTGCACACATCGTGTTTTCTCGGGTTTGAAGCCAGAGAAGTGGCTGATGAATTCATTATCATCCACATTCCTCACTGAAAAATAAACAAGCTCGTTTCCACAATACGCAGCGAAAAGAATTCAAATTTGTTTCGTAAATAAGATGAACAGCTCGAGCGTAATAAGCAGGGAGGTGGAATGTGTGTGCATATGGATGATGTGGCCTTGGATAAACAGAAAATGGTAGGGATGGAAGGTAAGGGAGAGAAGGGATGGAGGGAAGGGGGGAGGACAATGGAGTAAGAAAATGGAGTAAGAAAATGGATTAGAGAAGTGTGGAGAGAGGAATAGAAAGCAGGAAATGAGAGAAGAATGTTGAGAAAATACAAAGCAAAGAGATACAAAAACAAAAAAAGTTATCGAGAAAGTGAGAAAGTTAGTTCAACGTGGGAAAGAGTGAGAAGTGGCGAGGAAAAGAGGATGCTGATAAAGAGGGATTGAGCAAACAGAAGCAAGAGACAAGATAAAAAAGGGAGAGAGTATTAAAAAATCGAGGGATAAGAGAAAGTATTTTATTTGAATTTTTCATGTAAAAAGGGGTTAAAAAGGTGTGGAAAAGAAAACATACGCTTACAAATATGTACAAACCTGAGAGAGAAATTGGAATATAATAAAGAAGTAAGATGAGAGAAAGGAGGTAGAGGGATAAGAGAGAAGAAGAAATTGTGGAAAGGGATAAGAGAATGTGGGTGTGTGTTCACGTCAATTCCTGCCGACTCATAACTCATTCCATTCTTCATCAGACATGCTTCCTTGCTGCTTGCTAGATCCACCACCAAGTTCCTCTCTGGGTGGCTATCAAGATTACAAGACACACACTCTCTCTTTCTCTCACAGACACACCAACACTCTCTCTTTCTTGCTACTCACGTCCAGCGCATTGGAAATTTGAATTTATGTAGACTACGTTGCAACGAAGACGCTCGACTCCAGTTGAGCTTCTATGTAGAAAGCTTTTTTAAAGAAGACATTTCAAAGAATAACTTTTTAAAATACCTTTCCAATAATCTACGATATTCAGCATTTGTAGGTTAAGTATCGCGATAATGGTGGCTGAAACATATGTTTTCTGACAAGTTAAAAGAATCCTGCTATGTTCAACAAGAATTTGCGATTGTTATACGAGTATAATTTGTAATTATAATTATCATTTGTGATAATTGATCTTTTACAGAAATGTTCGGGCATAGAAAATAACCTTAAGTTCAAATTTAAAAAGGTTTCAGTTTTGCATTTCAACACATATGGAAGAAATCAGGTCATTCCAAAATATTAATTCCTTGACAAAACAGACATCTTGGGATTTTTATTCCCTCAATATTCAGAATCTACTCATTCATCCATCCATACTATTCAATCGAAAATACAAGAAGAAAAAAACAGGCGTTTATCCCAAGTTTATTCAAAACTAGTCCAAAGTTATGTTCTTAGCCGAAACGTTGTTCTCATTCAGAAATAGGTGTTCATTGAGGTATACATTTATTCATAAATACGTTGTATTCATTCCTGGAAATAGGAAATTTGTCTGTTCTCGCTCATTGTGAAACATTTCTTAAAAAGCAAATTTTCATTCCCCGCAATTTATCCACCGAATTCAGATTACATAACAATCATTCTGGTTTTCAAATCATTCATAGCAATATTCTGTTGCGCATGGCGAGAGTATGGTTATAATGTTATACATTCCTGAAAACAAGAATTCAATTTCCTGGAAATTATTCACCCAATTCGGATTCCATGTTGAGAATTGTTTTCATTTCTAGAAATTACTCACTTTTTGGCCCATATTTAGATCCATCTCCGCTGTTTTCCTATTCCCATGCGTCCCTCATGTGGAACACATTCCAGAATTTTTTAACAAATCTTTTTTTGCGTCTTTTCTTAATTTCTTCCACAAGAACACAGATCCAATTTCGATTGTATGACTGCTTTCAAAACACCAGTCAGTATTTTTATAAGGTCTCGCTCATGTTATGAAGCAAGCAGCAACTGAGTGAACCTGTTGTTAGAAGCAGTACAGTATATGAGAAGAAATTCTCATGAAACCGTAGCGCATTACTAAGTTTCAAAAGCAGGCAGTATGAATAAAACATTTCATTCGTGTATGTGTAAAGAAGACAGTTGGAGTGGTAGGGGGGGGGGGGAGAGGAGAAAATAGGAGAGAAGTACATTAGTAGGGTATATTTATGTATCTCGCTTTATATCTATTTATCTCTGTCTTTCTCTATCTATCACCCTTATTTTCTCTCAGTCAGTCTCTTCTTTTCTATTTACCTCACCGTTGTTCCCTCTACCTTTTTCTCTCTTTCTCTCTACCACCCTCATTCTCTCGCACACTCTTTCTCTTTCCATTTATATCTCTCCGTCAATCACTCTCTCCCTACCTCTACATTCCTCTCTCTTTCTTTATCACTTCAACTCTATCTATTTATCTCTCTGTCTCCATCTATCACTCTTATGCTCTCTCTATTTTTCTCCCTATCCCACTATCCAACTTAATTTTTCTCTCTCTATCTATCACATACTCTTTCTCTCTATATTTAGGCTATCTCTTTATCAATTTTCTATCTCTCTTTCTCTGTCTAGTTCTTTCTTTCTCTTCCTCTCTCTCTATCTGAATAAAGTGAATATTCTATTCTATTCTATATGTCTATTTCTATCTCTTTCTCTCTCTCTCTCTCTCTCTCTTTCATTGGTACTTAATATCCTTTGAAAAATCGTGGGAGAGTGAGGTGGGTTGAAGAGAGGGAGTAAGAGGGGGGAAGAGAGAGAATATTTTCAAAAAAGAAAGGAACGTGAGACATACTCACAGAGAAAATGAGTTGGAGAGAGTAAGTTTGTATTTATGTTGGACAGGAGAGTGACAGATTTTTTTCCAGTTTCTGTTTGAAAGCACACACCCCCTCTCATGAGAGAATGCTGAGATTCCGGCTGTGTTACAAATGAGATGCTGTGTTAACTGTAGCGGTGGAAACTGACATTTTACTTTGAAATGAATTAAAGAGAGAATAATTTAGTGGCAGGAAGGCCTTGCCAGGGAGGATGATTCAGGGAATGATGAGTTGTGGCAGAATTGGGAGGAAGGAGGAGAAAAGAGGGGGTAAATAAGAAAGACAAATGGCTCACAAGCAATGGAGAGTTGGCACGCATGTTAGGAAATGGACTCCAACATTCGAAGTATGAATTAATATGGAAGCATAAAGATTTTCGCAATTCGATTTACAGGTACAAGATTTTCAGATTTTTATTACATTTTATTTTTTTACAGATATAGATTTTTCCTGTACAACAGAACCGTGTTTTGTCATAACGAGTCTAATTTACAAGTCATTGAATTTATTTCTGGGCCTGTTCCATAAAACTCCAGAAATACAGGAGGAATGGCGAAATCACACCAAAGTTAGGTTATGTCAACGACATAAATAATTAAAACTTGATAAAATCTAATATTAAGTATTGATTTTGAATGTGGATAGGTTGTTGGGCAAGCCGAATTGCCAATAAACAATTGAGGATATTGATTATAACTTAAATTTCTTTGTGAGTCACTACAACTGATCTATTTGATTATTTATTATTATGTCAAAACATTGTATATTGGATAGGTATTCCTTGCTTTTGATTTTTTTTGTACTATTGAGATTGTATGCAATCTTTTAATTTCCTGTAATATTCCTTTTTTTATCGAAATAAATTCTATTCTATTCTATAGTGTGTGATCCCCTTCCATCTGTATTTCTGGACATCTAAGTTTTTCGAAACAGACCCCTGGGGTCTAGAAAGAGATACAAGAAAATGTTGATTCATTGACGAGATGTGATGCAAAATCTTGGAAAAATGGGGGTTACTGGAAATCCAAGGAGAAATCGACACTCTTCGAATGACATCTTCTTTTTGTTTAGCTTGTAGGGTACCGTGGTGGTACTTGAGTCACTATTCTTGGGACACTCTGTATGTGTGTTCGATTCCAAAGTGCAGTAATAATAGAAGCATTAGTTGAGGAATCAATCTATACATTCTCACACTCCATAAATTCATGTTTTATTCCTATTTGTGCTAAAGCTGGTAACTGGAACATCATAAAAATTGTGTCTGAAGAATTCTCAATAGTAGAGTAGTTGCACTTGTAACAGTGTCTGATTTATTGGAGTATTCTTCCTGTTGGTGACAACCTAGTTGCAACTCAACGGATATTGGCTTCAGTTCGTAGAATGAGCTAGTGGAATCCTTATTTTGTACAAAAAAAAAGAGAAAATCCAACATTGGAAACCCCGAGAGATGACTTTTGATAGGGCAGAGCCTCTGCATCAAAGGAATGCCATATTGGGTACACGTATTTGAATTATTGGATTTGATATTATCTGACCTGAAATTCAGACTGTATTATGATGGCCAAATGGAGTCGTATAATATTCTTAATATACTCGGATATTGAAAGATATCTCAATATTTCAAATGGTGAGAGGAGACCGTGGGAGTTGATATTAAAATTTATCTTGTATATTTTCGGTCCTCCCACGTTGGTTTTTCGTATTCCTGTCATAGTGAAGATAAGAATATCAATTCATGGTTAATGTAATGAAAGATATTAAATAGATTCCAAAGTTCGTGTCGTGGGCTGAGAATTTTCTAAGCCGTATTTTCTAAGCTCGTACACGATCAAATCTTCCATTTAATTCCATTCAATAAAATAACCTTACCTATCAGCTGATGAATAAATGAAGTACCCTTCACTAGAGAAAGAATGTTATAACGCTGAAAACTATGATAAGGATGATGTTTTGTGTGTATAAGAAGGGTCGCTTACCTGATAAGCTGTGATTTCAAGAGTATTTTTATTACATGCCACTAAAAATAGAAATTAGAGAAAAATGTAATTTATTAGGCGGGGTTGGGCTTATAGAGTCCTTTCTACCACCCAAACTTAACAACGAATACAAATTCAGAATAATGAAATAGAAATGAGTGATACAATTCAATCGAATGAAAAATTAGTACTACAATCTGTAACATACAGGCTACATCTACTAATGTAGGCCTACTTGTTGAAATGTATTGTATGAAAGAAATACAGGAACTTCAAGAGCATATTAATTATTAATAGTTCTCAGAAATATTTCGTCGAATCAATACTTAAATACCATTGAAAAACAAAGTGAAGAATTTTGAATAGAATCTAAGAGAAATTCGAACTGAAATTATGTAGCATGAATAGATAAATAGATTCTCTCAACTAAAGCTACATCTCTTATGTTTTTGTACATCCAAGCAGCCGAAATAATCCTTTTGGTATTTTCTATCTGAATTCCGAACTGACTTGTAGCTTGAAACTTACTACTGTGAATTTACTGCTTGAAATAATACTGTATATCAAAGAAGCATCGAGCCGTCATCTATATTTACTCCTATTCCTGATGGATATAGCACTTTTACATTAATATCAAAATAGCATTCATGGCATTCGGCTAGTATCTCGAGTATTTTCGTATATCCAAGCGGCACAAACGCGCTTGGAATTTTCCACCAGAATTTTGAAGGAAATGTAAAAAACTTTCTACTGAATTTTGAAATTTTCTTCTGTGAAAGTAGTGCATGAAATTGAATATTTAAAAATATTATCTTTCATGATGTTGAGTTGGTATATATAACTGTTTATACTTTATAAAGGCGAAAGGGCACTGATTCATCCATTCATTCATCAGCAGAACGAAAAATCTACTGAATCAAACGCGTTCAAATTTAGCATGCATGTTCAGTTGAACCTTTGAATGCGCACTAAGAACAGATTTTGAAATCATCCCAAAGATACGCCCAATATTCGTGGTTTTCTAGCGATTTTGTGCGTTTTCTCAGCTTTTTCGAGAACTAATTGGCAGAAAATGTTGAAATTTGGTACTTAGGTTCGTTCTTCTCCTTCTTTTTCTTTTTCTTCTTATTTTTACTTCTCATTCTCCTCCTCCTCCTTCTCCGTCTTCATCTTCTTTTTCCTTTCCTTCTTCGTCTTCTTCTTCTTCTTCTTCTTCTTCTTCTTCTTCTTCTTCTTCTTCTTCTTCTTCTTCTTCTTCTTCTTCTTCTTCTCCGCCGTCTTCATCTTCTTTCTCTTTTTCTTCTACTTCTTCTCCTTTCCTTTTTTCTCCTTCTTCTTCTTCTTCCCCATTTCTTCTTCTTCTCCCTCCCCCCATTTCTTCTTCTTCTTCTTCTTCTTCTTCCATTATCATCATCAGCATCACCTTCATCTCTTCATTAATATCATATTAAAAATTGAATGAAGTCTGTCTTGATACGGCGGTGCCAATTACAGACTGCTTGCCGTCTTTTTCTCGGCAAAAAGGATCAGGTCAGAATTGTCTCGAATGTAAGCTCATAAATGTGCGGCAGGCCTCGTGGAAAGTACAAAGACAGTGGGGCAGAAGTAAATCCCAAGGCAACCCGGGGAAAGCTAATCTTCTGCCTGCAGCTAATAAATTTTACAGGCACCACCTTACTGAGAGTAAATAGTTTTCTTCTCTTATTTTTTTTCGGCTTGTTGTCGTCCACTGAGGAAATTGACCTAATGAAAAAGGCATTGAAAAGTAAACGCAGCCTGATTCGATACATCGGCCAGTTCCTTATCAAATATTGAAACAGCCAGCTTTCAGTCCCAAAACACATTGACGAAATGGTTCTTGTGATAAGTTTTCTAGGCTAGAAATCTAGCACTAGTCAACGTGATTATTTATTTGTCAACTATTTTTGTGCCCGGTTCGACAGTCGCTCATTATCTTAATGATAATTACCTTTATGAATCTCCAGAGGTTGCAGTGTACAAAAATTGTAGCTCTTGCTGCTTCTATTTACTATTTTATCGTATTTCTGTTTGTAATTCACTTTAATCTAATCGTAGTGAAATCATGTCATCAAACAGTATCAAATAAGGAGAACCAGGTCCTTTCTCACACTGTGATTAAAGAGTCTCTGAACTCGGACCTATATACAGGGTGTTTGTGAAATACACCGACAAACTTCGTGAGCGGTTGACATTGAAATTAAGAAAAAAGTTTAAGTAAACATAGGTCCTAAATGCTTTGTTTCCTCCCTAGTCGCCATTTTGTTTTTCTCTCTTTTTATTTTTTCCTTTACAGAATGGTTTGGTTTGACTAATTCTGTTGAAATTTGGCATGGTCAAGGCAAGATGAAGGTCTGCTGTAAAAGAATGCAGCAACCTTATCTGACGAAATACTTCAAAATGGCGGGCATCAATAAGTTTTCGAGTTATTTTAATTTAAAATTTCAAATGCCCGCCATTTTGAAATATTCTGTCAGATATGGTTGGTTTAATTTTTTTTACAGCAGACCTTCATCTTGGCCTTGATAACAAATTTCAACAAAATTAGTCGAACCATTCTGGAGGAAAAAAATAGCGGCTAGGGGGGAAACAAAGTATTTTAGGACCCATGTTTACTGGAACTTTTTCTTAATTTCAATGTCAGAAAACCGCTCACGAAGTTTGTCGGTCTATTTTAGAAAGACCCTGTATATATTCTTAGATACAGTTGCTTACCATCAACCTTTATCATGGAAACGGCTAATTAGAGCTCATTTGTCTGGCGCTTTATTGAAAAAAAAAGCTCTGGTTTATACCATCCTTGAACATTCTTATAAATGTGCATATTACACAAACTTGCATAGTTACTACACTTATATATTTACTAATTACTATACTGTACTTACTTGTAAGGTAGGACTGTGACGATCATAATCTAACAAATTCAAGCGTCTGTAAGGCTAGGCGTACACCATTTAGTCAAGACAAGACAAGACGAGTTTAATCACAGTACTTCACATAGTTGCTTATGAAGCAACACACACCGATTAGTCATTGCATCAGTGTGTGCTGCTTCATAAGCAACTATGTGAATTACTGTGACTAAACGTGACCAATCTCGTCTTGTCTTGTCTTGTCTTGACTAACCGGTGTACGCCTAGCCTAACACTTCAGTTTGGAAATTTCTTCTTGAGATTTTCTCTTCATAAGATCCTCTTTCTTCTATTTCTTATTCCACTGCTCTTCAGTTTCCGTCCTGAATCTTTCTATCCTTTTCCTCCATCCGCCATCTTTTTCCATCGTTTCTAGTCTATGAAAGAGCATCGTAAAACGTGACCGAAGGCCGTCAGTCGAGTATTAATTTCATATCCAACATTGGTGGGTTGCAGACTGTCACTCTGACATCACACCCAATCTCTTGCAAATAATAATAAAAATGGTAAGCCGATTTTGTCCCATGTTCCCACATCTGAAGTAACGCTTGTGCTTTTCATTCGTCTCCTTATCATCCTACTGCTACTCCTCCTCCTCCTCCTCCTCCTCCTCCTTCTTTCATTTCTCTTTATTATTCGAGTTTTTCTGTCATGTTTCTTCTCTATTCCCAGTCCTTTTTTTGTATTCTCCTCCACATCTTCGTTCTTCTCCCTCCTACTCTTATTTGTCAAATTCTTTCCACATCTCTTTACTCCTCCCTCTGTTTTTTCCCACCTCTCAAAACTCCTGTTTTTATTATTCTTCTTCATTTCTTCTCCCATTGTTGTATTTTTCCTTTAGCTTGTCCTTTTTTTACTCTTCTCGCCTTCTCAGAGCATTTTGCTTCTTACAAATCTTTACCCTTCTATCATTTATCACTCATTCTCTTTTAGTGTCGTTCATTTTCACCCTCTTTTTATTTGCCTTCCCTCATCTTCTTCTCCCCTTTTATCATTATTATGATTCCCACTTTTCCTGTCTTCTCTATCATTCTTCTTCTTCTTGTACTACTTCTTTTACTTCCTCTCTTTCAGCATCCTTCTCTTCTTCTCATTCCTATTTTTCTTTTTCCTTCCCCTTCTTCTCCTTCTTCTTTCTCTGCCTTTCTCTGATTTGTAATTTTTCCCCATAATCTTATCTTTTATCCTCACTTTTTTCTCCTCTTTACCCTTCGTTTCTCATTTTTCTCTTTCTCATTCACTTCCCCTCCAGTTCCCATTATATTTCCTCCCACACATTCTTTCTTTTTTCTCAGCAGTCGTTCTCTGTTTTCTTGTCTTGTCCTTCTTTTCTCAGTCTTCGTTCCTTTTTCACCTCATTTCTCTCCACTCAATTTTCTCCTTCTTCCCCACTTCTCTTCTCTTCTTTTCTGTTCTCTTCTTTTTATTCCCGGTGACGTTTTTCATTTAATGTTGAACGAACTGGTCTATTGAGCGAGTTATAAAATCTAACAAAGGTTTACGATGAATCCGTGCCATTCTATCCTGGCTAAAGTGATTGTATGCTGGTACTTCACAGAGATCGTTACTTAGTTGATGGTGTAATATTTGTGTTCTTATCGTAATTCACACACTTTCCAGCATTATATAGTTTTGAGCTGCGATAACGAAAGTTCAATGGTGATGGGAATAGGTGGGCCGTGGGTTATTTTAAAGCCTATAAATGCCATATTTTATCAGTAGCTACAATACAGTCAATTTAGGTCCTGATATGCAGCCCGTTCTAAGTCTCACGTCCGTTTCCATAGTTGCTATTAATTAATTTGATTTTCCTACTTTCCAAAATTTCTACACGGCATCAAACTCTATAGTAGATAATATACTCGTAGTTCTACAGTAACTGTATACTGTTTAGTAGATAACTCTACAGTAAAACAGTAGATAGTGGATTATACGTTTTGAACATGGTAGAAAGCTGAAATGAGTTGCGATGATGTCTTAGGCCGGTATTAGAATATAAGTATACAGTTCTGTATTATACATCCATCATCAAACATATTATAATAATTGTTATGTTTGATGATAGGTGTATGATACAGAACTATTATAAATTTATAGTCTAATATAATACCGCAGTCATAGCAAAGTGAACGAGCTTTTCATATGCAATACGGTAATACTGTATTTTAAAGGAATTTCATATTTATAAAGTATTATTTATGAAAAGATTCCACATGATTTGATTCAATACGATAAATAAGATACTCCCTTAGAAGAATTCTATTTCTATTTCGTCAAAAATGAACATAATGAATATGATAAATCTATAATTCAATCGAGATGAAACTGAAAAATGAGAATAGACACATCAAGTTTGGCTTGAAAAGAACATGTCGAAAACATGTATGTAAACGATGAATGGATAATAGATTCTCTCATTTTCTTGTAGTATTTATTGATATTTATGTTTATGAGATAATTACAAACCGGAATATTTATAATATCAGTATCTACGAGTATGAACATTTGGAATCATCAGTAACTACGTAACTAGATTCAATACAATCAATCAAATATTGTTCGTTCTCAAAAACGTCTGTTTTCAACCATCACCTCAAGCTCTGTCAATACGTCCCGTAATGTGGTGCGCTCTTGTGAGAAGAAGTGAAAGTACTTTTCCAGTCACAATAAACAAAATGTTTGCTCTATTTACAGCAAAATTGATACAACTTTTAATATATATTTATATTTATTATGTATTCTTTTGATGTACTTTTCATATAAAGAGTTGCAGCCATCCAAATCGATTGATATGTATGGAAATTTCAATAATAGATTATTGATCCTCCGCCATTTCATGCTGTCATCCACCATTTTCATTTTTTCCCATCAGCTGACTGGTTCCTCCTTCCATGGATGTTCAACCACGCCCCTTATTCGTGATTGGTCACTTTTCAACATCAGTCTGGCTCCGCCCATAGACGTATTTCACCATGCCCCTTGTTGGCCGGTCCATTTTTGTAGTTGAAACGAACTAGGAATCTATTAGTCTATTGGTACTCGTGTACATTAGAGCCTCATTGAGTTCTATAGCCTCAGAATGTTATAATTTTTGTTAGTAATAGATCTCTTAGTTTTAAGCAACCAATCATAATATTTTTTTTTATTAACAATTCATTCATTTTTTTTATCAACCATTCATTTTATGATTCGATTCGTGGTACTCGCCTTTTTGAAAAGAGCGTTTTGAGAAGTTAATTATTATTGGACCTTGTTTTTTATTTTTCACTTCAATTTTTTCT